>VSWD01000009.1:54503795-54708795 GCA_033119305.1 Pinctada imbricata | reverse complement strand
AGGGATTAGGCAACAAGTTTTAACATTGTTGCGTTCTATGTGCGGGTGATTACTTGCTACCCATAAAACAACAATATAGTGGATCCTTCCAAGAATCAGTGTATTGCCAAGACAAACTCTGTGTGTAATGACTAAGAAGTCTTTGGATAAAGTTAACAATCTTTAATAAATATGGATATATATATATTTACAACAATAATATGGATCAAATAGAATATGCCCTAACTATAATAACAGTGTCAAGAAATCTTGGGTGAGAATGTGGTGTATGGGTGAGTGTGTGCGTGTTTCCTACCAAAAATGTATGGGTGCTTAAATTGGGTATTAATCCATAAATTTATATAAAGTCAATAATGCACAGCTTCGCAAACTTCCTAATAAATGATATATTTAGCCTTAAAGGTTCATAATTTACTTGTAATCAATGTTGGGTAAAGTTACCCAAGAATTGGAATCAACGTTGGGTGGACTACCCAAGAATTACATAAACTGGGCAAGGAGCCAAAAAGGTGCCAGAGGTAGCCAAACTGAGTTCCTACTTGTTAGTAGGCTATAATTACCAGTCTGTCCTGCTCCACATCATGCAGATTGATGTTCTGGGCTACACTAGACATGACGCTCTCTAGCAGTGTCAGTGATGAACTGCACGTCTTGACTCTATGACTGCGAGTGAGCAACTGAGAAGATCTCCGGCCTTATATACTAAAATCGAATAGTCGCGCGTGCAAGTTGGCTCCAAGTGACGTCATACATAAACATGAGAAATGGCGGAGTCCGCACGAAGCAGACTAGATAGTAACGGGCTGAAATGGCTACTTAAACGACGTGGCATTAATAAATTACTAAAGAGAATCACTTAAGGATGTAAAAGGTATTTAAGCATGATCGATTTATGACTTTTAGCCATTTGTATAATAGTAAACTGCTATCTCGGAGCCGACCTCATTAATATGCACGAAGCGAGGATCGAAGGGATAGAAATGATCAATTACCAAACAGTGTTTGTAAGAAATTATCTGGGTGTAACCTATCAATATGAACATACGAAACGATATAATAATTATCAATAGACATGAATGCAAAGTATGGATCATGTGTGATCATTTACACTTAAAATAATGTGGAAACCTTGACTTCGATTTCCGTCTCTCCCTTACGGCGTTGGCTAGCTGTCAAACTACACGTGTTTACGAACTAGAAAAGTTATCTAGCGCCGTACAAGTTTCCTAACAACATCATTATGTAAAGCCCTTTCACTGACCATTTTGAAAACAATATTGCATATCAAAGAATATAATCATGTATGTTGAAATTTGTTTCTAACCATATCGAGTTTCTTATCTTCATTTTTCTATCTTTAAGAGTAAAAGTTACTTTGCCATGAAACGGATCCTCTTAGAGCACCGAGTGGGATATTGCATACTGAAAAACTGTGAAATCAGGAGTCAATGAAGACTATACATTTGCAGGGATAAATGAAAACTTCTTTTATCCAATGTTTTCAACAATCGGACTGACTTCTCATGTGTTGAGGAATGAATTCGCTCTAACCAGCAGAGCGCAGACTGTTCATGGCAGTTAATACCCAACATCCTTTATCATGTTTATAACTTATTTACGTAACCATCGATTTATGGACCACTGCGATGAAATGTTTTGTTTGTAGAGTCACTTTAGGAAAAGGAGGATTAAATAACACACACACACCCTCACAAATGTTTGGCGTGTACGCCAAGATCTCCTTAACATCGGTGTAGTTGGTAGGTAGGGGGACGATCCAGTCTGATAACAACACCATTTGCCGATTAATGTGTTCTGGTCGCCATTTTCTTGTGTTTTACATGCTTGCTGTTTTATAGTGTCTTGCTTTGATGTCGATATTGCGAAAACATTGTAGTTACATGTGCGGCTAACCAACAGGGGATGCTTACTCCTCCCGGGCACCTGGTTCCACCTCTAGCTTGCTAGGGGTCCGTCGATGTTTATTTTTGTGCTCTATTGTGAGTGCTGTTGAGATTATCGTCAGGATCTTCTTTAACTCATATGTGTCACACTTATGCCCTTTGTCGTGTGGAGCTCGTAAAAAAGTTCCCCGCGAGGGGTTTGACAGTAAGTGTTTTGAATATACTTCCCTGACATTGTCGCCATAGCACTTTCTATATAGACATAACGTCAGACACTGCATGAATTTTATATATTTTTATTTCCATGCTTCATTAACATCGACGGCGGGTGCGGCTAGCCAACAGGAGTACTTACTCCTCCCGGGCACCTGGTCCCACCTCTAGCTTATTAGGGGTCCGTCGATGTTTATTTTTGTGCTCTATTGTGAGTGCTGTTGAGATGATCGTCAGGATCTTCTTTAACTCATGTATAGGAAATGGCTTTAGATTACCATAAAGTTTATAACTCCAGATTCTTGGACTCTCTCTTTTGTCATAAATAAATAAGAACGAGTTCGAATTATCTAAAACGATTTTACATGTCAAATACTGGCCAACCTATGTTAGAAGAAATGTACTGCCAAATAATCCGAATAAACTGACATAAATAGAACTAGGACGTGCCGTAGATAAACTCTAGGACATTGAACAAGACTTGTACGGGAACATAGAAGATAAGCCCCTGACTTTGTGTTTGTCCAAAATGATCCAGAGACTGTTTTTTCTCTTTGTCAGTACGTATATCTTTCAATTTCCCCTTCTTTTTTAAATGAAAACGCAGTGACCACTTTTCAATATCGCTTAACGAAATCGACATTTTCAGTTTCAGAAGAAGAAAAAAATATACATGATTCACGTATATAGGCCAAGAACTAAAACGTTTTGCTTTTATGAATCATTCATTTCATGTTTCAAAGATTTTACTAGGAACATATTTTAATATATATAATCTATTTACTGTATACGAGAGGTCACTTAACAAGGACAGTAAGTGTTTTGAATATTTTTCCCTGACATTGTCGCCATAGCACTTTCTATATAGACAGAACCATGCGCATGTATTTAATATATTTTCATTTTCGTGCGTGAACGTGGACGGCGGGTGCGGCTAGCCAACGGGGGATGCTTACTCCTCCCGGGCACCTGGTCCCATCTCTAGCTTGCTAGGGGTCCATCGATGCTCAATTTTGGTGCTCTATTGTGAGTGCTGTTGAGATTATGGTCAGGATCTTCTTTAACTCATTAAACACACAAGCAAAACATAATTATTACATTTTCAATTTTACAATATAGAAAAGTTATACATGTATATTCTTCAAAATTTTCAGTTTCGTTTACGGCTCTGGCCAAGTGCCCTCTTAACTGGGCCGAATACCAAGGGAAGTGTGTCTACCTTAGTCGTGATTCAAGAGAATGGATCGATGCATCGGTGAGAGAGAAAACTTGACTTCATTTTTTTTATATCAAAGGTTATTCGGAAAAGAGGGTTAAGGTCAATTGATTTATGTTATAAAGTAATGTCGCTTAAAAGAAAAGTATTATATAACCATTTTACGGAGGATCACAGGATGCACTCTCTATAATGCAACTTAATATAAGATGCTTAAATAAAGGTACTACATGTACTTTTATCTTAAACATTCCAAATTTCTAAGATGAAATACAAGTATGTGATCGTCAACTCTGGTTGTTTTTATGTTGAATGTTTCCGTGCTTCATTGTTTCATTGTATCGATGTTTCAGTGCTTCGATGTTTCAGTGCTTCGATTTTTCATTGTTTCGATTTTTCATTGTTTCGATGTTTCATTGTTTCGATGTTTCAATGTTTCGATGTTTCAGTGTTTGATGTTTGAGCGTTTCGATGTTTCAGTGTTTCGATATTTCAGTGTTTGATATTTGGGCGTTTCGATGTTTCAGTGTTTCGATGTTTCAGTGTTTCGATGTTTCAGTGTTTCGATGTTTCAGTGTTTCGATGTTTCAGTATCAGTTTCGATGTTTCAGTGTTTCGATGTTTCGATGTTTCAGTGTTTTCGATGTTGCAGTGTTTCGATGTTTCAATGTTTCGATGTTTCAGTTTCGATTCTTCAGTTTCTATGTGTCAGTGTTTTCGCTGTTTCAGTGATTTGATGGATCAGTATTTCGATGTTTCAGTGTTTTGATGTTCCAGGGTTTCGATGTTTCAGTTGCGATTCTTCAGTTTCGATGTTTCAGTGTTTTGGTGGGGTGATGCAGTCGGATGCTGTTTCATATCCCGTCATTTCTTTTAGGAGAGATAACTATGACATCTTTATTGAAGAGTCACGTCCCCTTTTTTGATCGACATATTTCATGACGAGTAGGAAAGAAAGGATTGGTTATACAACATGATTAGGTTGCAGCAGCGACAGCAAAACAACGAGTGGAAAAAACACAAAAGACTTCAGACTTCAGGCGGGTGCGGCTAGCCAACAGCGGATGCTTACTCCTCCCGGGCACCTGGTCCCACCTCTAGCTTGCTAGGGGTCCGTCGATGCTTAATTTTGTGCTCTATTGTAAGTGCTGTTGAGATTATCCTCAGGATCTTCTTTAACTCATTCAAGAAAGACTAAAGAATAAAGACGTCAACAAAACACTAAACACAAAAGACTACATATACACCAGCGAGACCAATGAGCAACCGGTGCGGACTTAGACGACAATCCACCACATTCGTAGCAAATGATGTGGTTATCAGGATTACATGCAACTGATATGATTTGTTTACTATTATGAGCTTGAGTTGACAGAAAAGGAATATGTTAATTTCCTCTGCCTTTTTCCCTTTACAGACACACTGCAGGGACATGGGCGGATTCTTGGCCACCGATGACAGTGAAGAGAAACACAACTACCTGACACAGGTCGTAAGTCTCTTCCATGGTAAGTTGAGGGAACTACTTGAATGAATTAAATGCGACAGAGGTATTACAGATGTTATCGACTGCGGATTTCTCGTACTTGCTCTGTGACGGAAATTATACAAAAACAAATTTCGGACGAAGTAGAAAAAACCAATACGGTGCACCAGGCATGCGTGTTTCGTATCTTTAAGAAGGGAGGGGATCTCCAACAAGACCCTGTTGCAGCACCAACAGCAAAAGTCTCATCAGTTGATGGTATTTTCAAGTTTCTGCTTCAAATAAGCCGAAAGAACCGAATAAATTTAGGTCATCTACCCCCTCCCCCAAAAAAGTACATGTATTAGCAAAATAATTCAACAAAAGTAAAGACGGTCGATTTTTGGCTACTTAAGGATACGAACTCAAGTACTCAAACTTTTTTAAACGTTACGATAAAGTGGAAATAAAATCATTTCCGGCTGGACCATTTTCCAAGTGAAAATTCAAACACAAGGAGACATTGTCTGTGACTATGTCCACAGCGAAATATAAAAGCATAAAGCAAATAGAATTGTTGTCATAAAATTTCAATAGGCAAAGTCAGCCACAGAAATAAAATACATACATGTAAGTGGTTTTTAAAAAAGATGGCAACTGATAGGTATAAAGGAAAGAAAATAAGCTGCATGGAAAAATTGTCTCGGTAAAAAAAACAAGTCCATATACTTACTTTTGGCATTTAAAATAATTAAATATTTCTGCCAAAATTAATTTGGCAAAAGCAACTACGCTTCAGATAAAACACACGCAAAAACTGAAAATACGGTTCCCTTGACAACTTGATTTTAATTTTTTTTTTCTCAAATCCATTAAGATATCTACATTGTATTTCCATTTATTACAGTTTTTAACGAGAAGACATTTTGGATTGGTGGAGATGACTACATATTCGAAGGCACTTGGCGTTGGACAGAGACGGGGGCTTCGATTGGTCCATTTTCCAAATGGAAGGCGGGGTCGCCGTCTACGAACACCTCTAAGAACTGCTTGGCTATGACCTGGGAGGGAGACAGTTTGTACTGGTATGATGACCATTGCAGATACTGGCGACAGGACAAAATTTCTGGAGGAAGACACTACTTCATTTGCGAGAAACCGTAAGTAAAATACATGTATTTAAAGTGAAACTAAAAATTAAATCATCTCCAACAAGACCCAATGGCAAGTCAAAACACAGTCAGACAAAATACGCCTTTTACAAATTATATGAAGCACAATGCATCCATATAGGAAAGATATAATAAGCAGTTGGTCTTCTTCTGCGTAACAACAAATTTGGATACTTTTTTCGGTCTCGACATCACTAAAGACAAAATTTGTCGACACAAAGTCACATTTATCGATATAACCGATTAAAAGTACTTATTTCTTTCAGAGTTCCACAAGACGGAGGAAGTTCTGTAATTGGATGATTTCCTAGAAGATTCAGCAATATTTGTCGAAAACTTAAAATAAAAATTACATCATCTTTGCCTTTCTTTCTTATTCTATATACTAGTACATTTCACAATATGAAGACAGCAATTTTACTGAAAACATCGTGCAGTTTGGGGAGGAAAAATATCGGTTGTAAAAATGACGATACTTGTCACGGGCTCACTATTTTCTCCTGAAAGGGAGCGACTCTATTCTCAAGTACAGAGGGGAATTCCCTTATGAACATCGGGGGGATTTGCCGTTGGGAATTATCAGCCATTCGCTATGAGGAAAAACCTTTGTCACGTTATATTTCCGTTGACTGAGAAATTCCCTGTCAGAGAATAAACGTTCTTTTGATTATGACTAAATGCCCATCTAATCATAAACCTATTTATCTGGAAGTCCCAACAAGTAATGGTCCTCAGTAATGACAGTTAGTACGTGTAATGTTAGTCACATATCATTGATTCAAGTCAGTGACGTTCTTTCGAGCAACAAGAGTTGTCGCTGAGTCCCGTATTCAATTTGACAGTCCGCGTATATGAACAACATGGTACATGTTGGAAGACCCTTATTTCATGTAAAGAACGGTTTGTATGAGGGTAAATAAACTTTCCATTAGGCGATAGAAGATCTAATAGAATAATGAATATTATCATTAAGGAGTAGCAAGCAATGTATAAATCAAGTTTCACACTTCGCTTCGTCAGCTTTCAATTGGTAATTTTGATAAGTACATGTACATTGTATGATTTATGTCTACATGTACATAGCATTTCTAGCCATGCAGTCCTGAATGATTGGATGATTAGTTACACATATATGGAATGTACTCTGAGTCAACAGCGAATGGTGAAGTTATACGGAATACGCGTACGTGTGCTCGACATTTCAATTCATTCAAACGGTTCGGCCAAGGCGATCGGAAGTTGCACAAAGTCATACTCGACTGGCTGGGTCGAGCTAATGAGCAATGCACATAAAAGATACACAAACTTTCGGAGGAGATACAGATGAGTTAAAGAAGATCCTGACAATAATCTCAACAGCACTCACAATAGAGCACCAAATTGAGCATCGACGGACCCAAGTTAGAGGTGGGACCAAGTGCCCGGGAGGAGTAAGCATCCCCTGTTGGCTAGCAGCACTTTAATGAAGATCTGGATAGTGTCCGGAATTGTGTCCGGGTTTGAAATTTGTAAGTATACAATGCTTGAAATGGAGTTTGTTCCGAATATAAATGGTCCAGTACAATACAGACTGATTGCTTAACAATATGGAAGTGTTCGAACTCTATACCTTCCGAAGAAAATTTCATGCCAATTTATTATGCACCAGACACGTGTTTCGGATATTAAATCTTCATCTGTGATGCTTCCACCCAAACTTACTTTTAGAAACAGCCAAAATTCATTTTAGTAGCGCCCATTGGTGATATTTTTGAAATGAAATTCGTGCAATTTGCAGAGCGTACGCGACTCCAAATTTCCTGTAGGGTAGATTCAGTAACATATCCATATAAAATCTATGATCAAAATAGCATAGGAGAGATGGTGTTAAGATTTTAACCTCCTTTATTTTGATGCTATAGCTATTTTTGAATGAAATGACAAGTTTCCGAAATAGCAAATTAATAGTTGAGAAGTTGAACTTGGAAGTTTAACAAAAAAAAATATTGTCAACTTCTTTTGAAATACGGATCCATACAAGCAACAGAGTTACCTTAGGTATTTCACAACCGGCATTTTATGGTGATATAATAAACAAAAAAGAAAAGATTAAAATTAGACAGAATTACTATCGAAATTGTGTTAGAATCATCAGATGCCTTTTATACCGTGGATATGATCCTTCTGTCACCAGACGGACTCTAGGCTTGGTACTGGAACAATCTACAGCCTTGTACCAACTTATTCTTAAGAATTGCTCTCTTACTGACCGTGAATACAGGACTCCATGACGGGCCCTGCCCAAACCTCTTTAGAGAAGACAGGGCCCCGATCACATGTCTTCTCTGAATGTCAGTTGGACTCCTCGGGAGATCACATGCATTCATGAGTTCGCTACAGCCGGCAGAGCACGGACTGTATTTCTTACGTCTTCTGTTTTATACCCTTTTACATATCCATCTGAGTGTTCTTTGTGCCCCTGCGTCATGCTGTTTGTTTGTATGTTCATCTTATAGTAAGGAGCATGTTTTACGCCACAATTGTGAGTTCTTCAAGACCTCTGGGTAATTGGAAAAGTGGGATTGTTGTGCTTACGTAATCCGGATAACCACACCGTTTGCTACTTGCGTGGCAAATGACCGTCCTAAGTTGGCACTGGTTGTCCATTGGTATCGTTGGTTTATGTGTGGTATTTTGTGTTTCATGTTTCTGTGGTGTGAGTTGTTGTTCCTTGTCCCTTTTGCGTCTCTTCTGTGGGTGTCTGCTCTGTGTTTTTGCATTGGGCGTTTGGGGTTTTGCTTTGGACGTTGCAACCGAGTGTTGTGGAAAGATTCCCTCGTTTCTTTGATAAAATGCATCTAATTACGATATAGAAAAGGTTTGTGGACTCCCTCCCCCGTTTTCTTCTTTATCATTACATACTATGGGTGTTTAAGCTGGTGTACTGTGGTTGTTATCATATAAGATTGGGTAACCTTTTCACCTTTATGTTTCCATACAGATAACCCCATTTTATAACTCTAAGAAGAGTCATTTTGGTTTGTGAAAATCGAACAATACAACTAGACAAGGATAATTAGGTTGACATGTGAAAGCTTATCTTATAGTACAATATCGATCGCCATGGCAAAAATCAGCTACATTAAGTTCACTCGAATTTTCGTTCATCAATAGTTTTACTAAAAAGCGAAAAAGAAATCCTTAGCTAATGATGATACAAACAACTGTTGGATGGAATTCATCTAATGAGTTAAAGAAGATCTAAGTCACAATGCATGTAGTTAAGTATCACCCAGAGGTAAATTGTGATACATGTACTTTTTGCATTAAGTGTTTTGGGTTTTCGCTGTGGGTACTGCAACAGGGTGTTGTTGGGGATCCCCTTTTTTCTTGAAATAAACTGCATGAGAAATATAATGGGGGGAATTCAGCTATCATACATGTATGATAACACTAATCTGAGGAAAACTGCGATGCATGTACTTTCTGGATAAACTGCATGAGAAATGTAAAGGGGGAATTAAAATATTCTATTATTACACCATTATGGAGTACACCGTTTTGATGGTCAGTCGTTAGTAGCATATTCGTGAGTACGTTTATCTATGTACGATGTTAACAAGTGGAACAAAGATCTGGACGTCAAGATAACAATCTCCAAGAGAATCACATAATCTTCTCACGACCCTATTCTGGTGGCAAGCAGGTCAGAACTTTGCTAACATAGTCATGATTCGGAAATTACTCCTCTTGCTTGCAGGTAAAATCGAAGTGCAACTTCAGAACTTTTTTTTTTTTTGAAACTGATACTCTTCTTAAATGATGCTATTGAATTTGAAGACGTTTAACATATCAAAATATTCTATATCCAAATGCATTAAGAAAATAAAAACTTTTCTTCTTTTTTTTTTTCTTTTTCTAAACCAAGATACAATTATTCAAAAAGATATTATTATTCTTGCAAGGTCGCCTTTGATGTATAATTTCTACGAAATAACATTTAATTTAGTGAAACTTGTTCGGTTACATTTTCAATAATAACTGATATTTCACTTTTTCTCCGTTATAGAAAGTATCGGTTGATTTTCTTCCTTTCCTCTATTTGTTTTGTTTTTCTTTTGTATTTGTTTTTTTTTTTTTTTTAGTTTTCGTTTTGATTTATTGATATATTTAATTCATTTAACTATTTTAGTCCCCTACCGGCAACGCCGAAAGGGGACTCTTACTTGATTTTGAATTTTACCTGGTTTTGTTTGACAATTTAATGTGATTTTTGAATTTTATCTGGTTTTGTTTGCCATTTCAATGTAATTTTTTTTTTTGAATTTTACCTGGTTTTGTTTAACATTTTAATGTGATTTTTGAATATTAGCTTATTTTGTATGCCAATTTAATGTGATGTTTAAAGTTTACCTGGATTTGTTTGCCATTTTTATGTGATTTTCTAAATTTTGCCTGCTTTTGTTTGCCATTTTAATGTGTCTTTCTAATTTTACCTGGTATTGTTTGCCATTTTGATGTGATTTTTGAATATAACCTAATTTTGTTTGCCAATTAAATGTGATTTTTAAATTTAACCTGGATTTGCTTGCCATTTTTATGTGATATCTAAATTTTATCTTTCTTTTTTTTTGCCATTTTAATGTGTTTTTCTAATTTAACCTGGCATTGTTTGCCATTTTTATGTGATTTTTAAAGTTTACCTGGTTTTGTTTGCCATTTTTATGTGATTTTTTAATTCAGATTTGGGTTTTGTATTCGACTTTTACTCACTCCTTACATTTATATTTGACCTATTATTGAAACTGATGTCCATACTATCTTATAAGATTGACAGTAGGGCAGGGTGCGCTAACCACTCATATTGGCCCTATAATTTCGACGAAAATGCTTTTGATAAACAAATTATTAATTATCACTTTTTGCAATGTTGAATGTCATAATGAAGAGCCCTCGTAACGTCACGCGTATGATGTATGACGTCGTGTTCTGAAGTCACTTGCCCTGAATGACTCAAAACAATGGAAAAATCATCGTATTTTACACACAAATCTTCAAAATTCATCTACGCTCCAAGCCTCGCCCACGATATTTTTATGCAAATTAAAAGGCCGATCAGAAATCCATCGATTAGTACAAAATTATTCATGGGCAAGGCCTGGAGCGCCTCTTGGAGCGCGAAATAATTTTGTATCGAAATTTCGCTCATTTATTGAAATTTTCTATAATTTCAACGTGTTTAGACGTTTAGAGCGACGTATTATTCAGTGTAGAAAATCAAAACAGGCTTCCCTGATTTGTATTCACCGTACATTTGACATTTTTATATACTAGAATAGTATTATATATGAACAACTTTGAAAGTAGGACCGAAATGGCAGTTACCGCACCTACTCCTTTTGTCAACAACGATGATAACTTTTCTTAATTGTCCGTGCTACTTAAAAATATAAAGCCGAAAAATCAAAATCATCCATAGCGCCAAGTGTACTTTTATCATGTTTCGTTGAGCTCCTTTAATGGGAATGTGTTTTCTTTGATACCAATTAACAAAGGATTATAATCCCTTTAGTTTAGTTTAGTTTATTGCAACAAATCAAGCAAAGGATTGAATATAAGCTTAAGCAACTTTTATAGTTATCCTTTCCGTATATTATAATGAGCTCATATATAGGCATGCAACATATACATTATGACATTGAGTTGTTGTTTTTCTTTTTTAATTTTTATAACATCAGGATGAAATGAAAAGAAACATGAAAATGGTCGAATAATTTAATGAATGATTCCTTTCAGGTGTGTCCTATGTGTACAGTATCGCATGCCCTCTTGGTTGGGCCGAATTTAAGGGAGAATGTCTACTGTTTCCAAACAGAAGAGCGGCATATATAGACTACGAGGTATATTCCAATTAAAAGCATATTTGTTATGATGAGTCAAGCGTATTTTTTAAGTCACACTCCGATGCATCATCCATGGCTCTAGTGCGACTCCTTATCCACAAAATATAAATTGGTATGACGATTGATGCCTCTATAGACAAAAGGTGAGAATATATTCCCCGTCTGGCAACGTTTGTGAGCAATTTTTGAAGATGCAAACCACGAAAAGTTTAGATCCTAATTTCTCATCTTTTGTCTAAACTGTCTGACCCAAAACACTCGTTGTCGGACTACCACTGCCTCTTCTTCCGCCTTTGCTACATGAAGGACCGTTGGTAAAGTGTTAAATCGAGAATGGCTTCTTTTACATCATATTTGTTTCAGGACCACTTCTTTATATAAAGGAGCATATCTCTGTAGTTTAGAAACATAGATTGAAATAGAATATGTGAAGTCGGGATCCCCATTGAATTTGTCAAAATATGGACTTTGTCAATCGATTTCTACGCATGGTTGCCTTAAGGAGCTGTAAGAATAAGGGCTTGATTTAGCCCTGAAATCATTAGACTATAACTCGTCCGCTGTCCTTCCTTTGAAGGAAAAGGTTGTTCAGGATAAAAATATGACGAATTAGAAGATTTCCCATAAGTATTACATTTTTAAAAGAATTGATGTAAGATTTGATTATTACGGCTTGAATAGGTAGGGGGTAACAATGCCTGATAACTTTAGATAGCGAATGAAAATATACCAAAAAAAAAACAAACATTTTTATATAAAGTTTTAGTGTTTTACGTTTCAATCCCCTCTTATTTAAAAAATGAAAACGAAAAAGTAACGTCGAAACCAGAATGTCAATGTAATCGGTAAAATACGCAATCCAAAAACTGAAAATCGTTACATTTTGTACTAAACAGCCACATTGTAAGCTTTCATGCGCGAAAAACGCCTTGTGTATAAATAGACATCTTTATATCGTTTGTTTCATTCGTGCATGTTGTATATTTCATCGGATTCCACTCAGAATAATTTGTTTCATTGTATAACAAGAAGAAATGGGCAACTTTTATCTATCTAACCGCTTTTAAGTCAGACTCTTAAAAAAATCGCCCATCCCCCTTTTTACCTTTTCCGTCTGTGGGACATTGTTCCACCCCGAGTTACAGAACCCCACTTGGTCAGAAAATTGGTATTAATAATAAACACCTTTGGTAAAACTGGCATTTTGTACATGTAGCTCAGGGTGGAACAATGTTGTAGAAAACTTTTCTGTTTTCCATTGATTTCTATAGAAAAAACGCGCATTTTTACCTAAATGTCGGTATTGTTATTGAGAATTTATTCAACTCGACATAACATTCAGATATGCATCAGATTGGTTAACATGTCTGCTTAAAAAAAATCTTCAAACCCATTTTGAAATTTCGACTTTTCATGGCAGATTTTACGTCTTATCGTACAGCTCCTTTACCTCGGCGGGAATAAATATCTTCCATTCTTTTATTTTTGACAAACAAATTGTATTCGCATATGGTAAAAAGGAGCTAAGGAAGTCTCAAACAGGTCCCGGATGCAGCATCTATAAGAAAACACAGAAACGCCATATTACGAAAAATACCGACGAGACAATCCGAAACAGACACAAGAGGGACAAGGTCAAACAAAACACTCAACACAAAAGACTACATATAAACCAACGAGGCCATGGACAATCGCTGACATTTTAGGACGGCCACCTGCCAGGTTATAAGCAATCGGTGTGGTTATCCGGATTACGTGTGCACGACCCTTTCACTGTAAGATGACGACACAAACCAGACAGATAAACACAGAGGCCCAGGTAACAAACAGATGGATATGTAAATGGATACCAAAAGTATAAGGGTGTACGCAAAATAGTCTTTGTCCTGGTCACGCATGCGATCATCCCAGGGCTGATACCATCCATAAGCTGCTATTGATTTAGTAACTACATGTAGGGGATATGACAGCCCGCGGGCAAAGAAAGCAGTGAAATAGAACCGTTGCGCTTCTGGCTATGGCTCCGATTCGTCCAGTCCATACTACATGTACTTACACGTACCACACAGTCGGGTCTTGACCATGGCCCAATTTAACTTGATTAATATGGAATGTTCTGCCATTATAAATGACAACGTTTTAAGTTTTATAAAAACGCATACTTTTTTATCATTAAACTTCTTTTTGAATATCAGGTTGGATCTGTTCATCATTTATAGGGTTATAATTATGTATATGTGTTTGCAGACATACTGTAGAAGCAGGGGAGGTTTCCTAGCGTCAATTGACAATGCAGACAAGATGAATTTCGTCAAGCAAGTATGCAGCGTTCTACATGGTAAATTAAATCACAAAATCTTATTCAATTTTTCCGGAATTTTCGTATATTTGATTTTCTTTTTTTGTGTGTGTATTTTTTGCACGTATTTATCATTATTTATTTTTATTTTGTGCGTATTTCAGATCACCTGATCGAAGCTCATGTAAGCTATTGTCATAGCGCGCCTTCTGTCCGTCCTTCGTCCGAAAATTTTTAACATTTTCGACATCTTCTTTGCAACTGCTGCACAGAATTTCACGAAACCTTACAGGTAGCATGAACACAAAGTCCTCTACCAAGTTTGTATTTTTCGTGCCGATCGGTCAACAAATATGGCCGCCGAGGCTTCTGATTGGCTGACGCATTTTCGACCTTTCCTCTACAACAGCTGAACAGAATATCACGAAACCTTACAGGAGGCATGAACTCATGGTCCTCTACTAAGTTTGTGTTTTTCGTACCGATCGGTCAACAAATATGGCCGCCGAGGACTCCGATTGGCTGACGCATTTTCGACTTTTCCTCTACAACAGCTGAACAGAACTTCACGAAACCTTACAAGAGGCATGTACTCATGGTCCTCTTCCAAGTTTGTGTTTTTCGTGCCGATCGGTCAACAAATATTATCGCCGAGGGCTCTGATGGCTGACGCATTTTCGACATCTCTTCTGCAACCGGTGCGCAGAATTTCATGAAACCTTACATGAAGCAAATACATGTACTTAAGGTTCTCTACCAAGTTTGTCTTTTTCGTGCTGATCGGTCAACAAATATGGCTGTCGAGGGCTCTGATTGGCTGACACATTTTCGACTTTTCATTAACAGCTGTAAAGAATTTCATGAAACCTTACAGGAAGCAAATACATGTATCAATGTTCTCCACCAAATTGTCCACTATCATACTTTTGTCTGCAACTCAGGTGAGCGATGAGGTCCTCTTGGGGTTTTGTTTTGTTTTATGTTTTTGTTTGTTGTTGTGTTTTGTTTTGTTTTTTGTTTTTTATTTTTTTATTTTTTTTTTTGGTTGTTTGTTTGTTTGTTTGTTTTTTTTTTTTTTGGTCGTTTGGGTTATTTGTTTATGGGGTTTTCTTTTTCTTTTTGATGGTTTTTTTAAGGGGGGGGGGCAGTAATTTTTGGTGGTTTTTTTTTCTTATTCTGTCATAAACAAAGTTCTTTTATAAGTTCATACATGTATGTGATAGAATTTATTTATGACTATATATACATAAAAATCAGTCTCAGCAAGTCCATCATTCGTCTTTAAAAATCATTGTATTTAATGTAAATATCTTAGAAATTCGAGTGCTCTCCAGGTCTCGCCCACGAATATTTTTTATGCAAATTGAAAGGTCGGATGTAAGACGGTAGTTTCCACTGAAAGTATAACATGTGAATATCTATACACGTATATTGTACCAATACCATGGACATTAAATATTGTTTCACTTTTCATTAATACCGACCATTGTGTTTACTTATCAAAATTTACTTGACTTGAGAATTCATGTGAAAATGTTCCTAAATGTGTCTCTAAATTACAAAATATTTCTTGCAATTTAATTATACATCTTTTTAAAAAAAGACGACTTCGATCAAAGATCCATAACTCTTATACATGTATATGAGAATTAATGTTATATGTGACTGTCACAACATTTCTTTAAAGTTCATTGTAGCAGGTATGCTATTCAAAATTGAATACTTTTGATTTAGTGGGAATTTGAATCTTAATTTTTTTTAGGGGTCCTTTAAGCCTCGTTGTGATGTTTTACTCCTAAACTGGTCCATGTAACAATTTTAAACGGTTTTGGAATACAAATGTATTAGATTTTTGATATTTTAGCAAAAACTTAAAATATAAAAAGGTTTCAACTTCCAAAAACTTTAAAATTTCATATTTTAGGTTTTTGGCGAAAATATCAAAAATCTAAAATTCCAAAACGTTTCAATCTTAAATTGGCATTTCGAATTGCTTTTTAAAAGTGTTGCAGGGACCAAAATTGTATATCCCTGTGATACTTTCTCTTGCTCATACATTGTACCAAAATTTTAGGTCCAAAATTTTGAAAGAATTTATAGCTTGAGTGTTTTTCAAAGCGCATTGTAGTACATAAGCCCTCTTTACATATTAACGTAGACAAAATTAAGCTCAAACATAAGGCTCTCGACTATTTTTTTTGTTTATATCTCACACATGCCTTCTCCTCCCTTAACCAGCTGACCGGTGGGAGAGGTTCTATTTCGGGGCCAGTGACTTTGCCGTAGAGGGTTCCTGGCGTTGGCTGGAGACAGGAGTGGACATAGGATCCTACAGCAACTGGGCAGATGGACATCCGCTCAATAACGGTACCCAAAACTGTGCTGGACTTATTTGGCTCGGGAACGACTTGAAATGGGTCGATATGTCTTGTAATGACAGATCGATGTACGGAATTTGTGAAATGGCGTAAGTATGTTTTATACAGTGATTGGCGTTTGGGTTCGGGTTTTTTTTTAATTTCATATATATATATATATATATATATATATATATATATATATATATATATATATATATATATATATATATAAGTGGTGCGAGAGACTCACGACATTAAATTAATTTACCTCAAATTTTCAGAGCACCTCGGCTCCTTCTTCAGGAGACACTCAGAACATACATTCAGAAAAAAAAATGAAAAAGGAAAAGAGAAAAGAAAAAAAAGATGAAAAAAAAGACAAAGAAAAATAATGGTGTTATGTGGCTATGCTCTGGAAGGCATGTCATAAAACCATGGCAGTCAAAAAATGAAGAGGGACGTTACAATGTAAGGCAGACAAATAAAAGGGGACGTGAAAACCATCCAATCTACTTAGACATGATCGCTAGGAAAGGAACAAGTATTAGCTTTTACAAAAAGCTTGCCGTCAGTTAGCTAACTTTAAATGTTGTAAATTTCTAGTTAGAAAAAAAAAAATGGAATAAAATGCATTTACCAATCGCACATTTCCGGGCTTTTCCGTTTTTTCAGATTCAAGTGACGGAAATTTCCGAAAATCTGAGATTGTTACAGGACGTATCGGTGCAAAGACTTTTCGCTGTATATTTCGGAGGAAAATACACTAATGCGATATGACTTTCATTTGTCACGTCATCTAGACTCTTAAGCCAACCTAATGAATGAATCTTATACACAGATTCTGAATAACCTAGACGAATATTTGCATTTTATGCAATTGTCAACCAATCATATTGCAAAGAGGTATTCTGTCCGTGCAAGTAGTTTACGAATGATTACAGTATACCGTCAGTCATGACTGACGGTAATCATAGAGTAAAACGAGGGAATGAATGGCAGGCAAAAATGAATGAAATTAGACCGCCATCTAGCGGATAAACGGTATTACTACGAACATGGAATATTTATTGAAATCATCTAAGTTCCTAAAGAAAAATAACGGATACTGGAGAAAAATGGGCAAATAAAAGGTGAGATGAAATGAAAAATACATACAACACCTTTAAAAGTAAGAAAAACAAGGCAAACACCCCCCAATAAAACATACATCCATACTGTAGCAAAGTGACCGGTGAACTGTACACGCGTGAGTCGGTATGAATAGAAAGTGGTATGACAAAAGGGGCGCTTTAAGGGGCAACCGAAAATAGGGAAAAATATATGGTTATGGGACGAAGTCAAGCGCTCGTTCACAGTTTCGTCAATTGACCTCCGTATCCAAACGGAAGAAATAGGGCGTGTTACAAAAAAGTACCCGTGAGGGAAGATCAAGCAGAACCTATCTCATAAACATAGTAAGTAAGGACTCTGAAATAAAGGCCTAGTACAAAAATCGAATTTAGTATTTTCTACTCATATGAAGAGTGTCAGAGCGCTTATTCAAGCCGTCTGGTTCAATGGTTTTCAGAGTATACTGCCAAAAGTTTTCCTTGGCTACTCTCTGGTCTATAGTCCAACTGACATTATGGTCTATGGGTACAACTTCCATGTCCTTTGGATGGTTTTCACGTCCCCTTTTATTTGTCTGCCTTACATTGTAACGTCCCTCTTCATTTTTTGACTGCCATGGTTTTATGACATGCCTTCCAGAGCATAGCCACATAACACCATTATTTTTCTTTGTCTTTTTTTTTCATCTTTTTTTTCTTTTCTCTTTTCCTTTTTCATTTTTTTTTCTGAATGTATGTTCTGAGTGTCTCCTGAAGAAGGAGCCGAGGTGCTCTGAAAATTTGAGGTAAATTAATTTAATGTCGTGAGTCTCTCGCACCACTTTTGTGCTCTTTATATCTTTTTTCTGCGAGAGACATGCATTAGCCTTTGGGCCGATCCGACATTTTCTGAATACTTAACGTTGTTGTTTATTTTTTTCCTGTGCTTTATATATATATATATATGTATATATATAGACAGCACAAAAGAGGTGAAAACAACCACGTTCACTATTCAGACAATGTCGGATCAGCCCAACAAAGGGCGAATGCATGTCGCTTGGAAAAAAAAAAGATATAAAAGCACAAAAAAAGGTACAAGCGACCACGACACTAAACGTGTTTAAACCCAGCGGAAGGGACAGTACATCCCTTGAGCCCTCTGGATACACGAATATGTACTTGTATCCAGACGGAACAAGGGACAGTACGTCCCTCATTCCGTTCGGACACAAGTACATAAAAAAAAAAAAACATACACACACTCTCATGCTAGTCAGAACCTGTACTATACTAAAGCTCGAAAGGCTATAACTAGTAGCCAGGTAGGTAATATTCTCAATTCATGAACCAAAGCAGACCCCGCGAGGGGCGAGACCAGGTGCCTAGGTAGAGTCAGCGTCTCCTGTTTGCATGCAACACCCGCTGCCAAAAAGTCTGTAATTAATACATCTATTAGCTATAAAACATAGAAAGTAATACATCTATTAGCTATAAAACATAGAAAGCTAATAGATGTATTAATTACGTTAAATACATGAAAATTCGGGTCGCCGTTGAACATTATGATGTCGGGTTTTGAGTGCTTTCAAGAAGTTTCAGACTTCTGTCAATTTTTAGAGTCTTTACTTGCTATTTTTATGAGATAGGTTCTGCTTGATCTTCCCTCACGGGTACTTTTTCTTAACACGCCCTATTTATTCTGATTGGATACGGAGGTCAATCTCCGAAACCGACGACGGTAGCTAGATTCGTTCTTTACACCTTATAATTTTTCATTTTTACAGTTTGTATTTTTAACCTCCTTTATGTGGGCCTCTCGTGATATGACTTTCTATTCACACTGACCCGCGCGTTGTCAGTTTAGTGAGTATCTCTCTTCAGGACGGACGTGTTTTTAATTGGGGGATTTTTCGTTTCATTTTACTTAGTCAATCGAGTCCCTTACGTTTATATAGAGTGGGGGAGGCGGTATTTTGTTTGATTTTACTCACTTGATAATATGTTACTTAAAGCAGCACATTCCGACTTCGGGATGTAAAGGGGTTATTACATATATCTTAACATAGATGGTTCCATGTTATGGTCATTCATCGGTGTACCAAGTATCATATCCGATACCTCGCCCGTTCGAGAGATACGGCCGTTCAAAATTTCAGTTGTAGCCGCGCCTCCTCATGAATATTAATGAGCTGGAGAGCTCCGAGGAGAACAATGTACCGATTTAGTGGGCTATTTCGATGATTATTCTAAGCAAAGAGAGGTGAAATAGACATCGTATGTTTCTTTCACACGTTATATCAAACAGTAACGATAAAATAATGTTTATCAAACGATTTAGGACCGATTTTGTCTAATCTGACTTACTTGTCCAGCAAAATATCAGCTACTTCGTGGTGTGGGACGAGATTTAATTCATTTTCACCGAATTTTATGTATCCATTTGGTCTCTAATGTATACTTTCCATAATGCTCTTTCACACTCTGTCTTCTTTTTTCTTCTTTCTCTATCCAAATCTGAGTATCAGTAAGTTTTTCCCTCTTTTTCTGTTGAGAGTGTACGCTACTCGCCATGTTTGTTTTGATTTGTACAACACGACGAGCCGTATCGCGCACGCGTGAGGGCTGGTCTATCCCAAACATGGACAATTTTTGTGGCGCCACAAAAATTCGTTTTTAATTTCATTTATTTTGATAACTTCAAGGACCTTTGGTTAACAATTTTGGTATTAACGGAAAGTTTATAACTTCTACTATCCAGGAAAAATAGAGAATTGCCCTATATCTTTTTTATGAAGCATATTTTCGTCCGAAGGCGGAACGTGCTGCTTTAATCAATCAGGGAGCATCTTTTCAGCTTTTTTTTTTTTTTTTTTTTTTTTTTTTATTTTGAACCTATAGAAGTCTTGGACGTGTTTCTATCGATCCGTCCTTCCAGACTTTTTGGCAGCGGGTGTTGCATGCAAACAGGAGACGCTGACTCTACCTAGGCACCTGGTCTCGCCCCTCGCGGGGTCTGCTTTGGTTCATGAATTGAGAATATTACCTACCTGGCTACTAGTTATAGCCTTTCGAGCTTTAGTATAGTACAGGTTCTGACTAGCATGAGAGTGTGTGTATGTTTTTTTTTTTTTTTATGTACTTGTGTCCGAACGGAATGAGGGACGTACTGTCCCTTGTTCCGTCTGGATACAAGTACATATTCGTGTATCCAGAGGGCTCAAGGGATGTACTGTCCCTTCCGCTGGGTTTAAACACGTTTAGTGTCGTGGTCGCTTGTACCTTTTTTTGTGCTTTTATATATATATATATATATATATATATATATATATATATATATATATAGACAGCACAAAAGAGGTGAAAACAACCACGTTCACTGTACTGTCCCTTCCGCTGGGTTTAAACACGTTTAGTGTCGTGGTCGCTTGTACCTTTTTTTGTGCTTATATATATATATATATATATATATATATATATATATATATATATATATATATATATATATATATAGACAGCACAAAAGAGGTGAAAACAACCACGTTCACTGTACTGTCCCTTCCGCTGGGTTTAAACACGTTTAGTGTCGTGGTCGCTTGTACCTTTTTTTGTGCTTTTATATATATATATATATATATATATATATATATTTTTTTTTTTTTTTTATTTATTTATTTTTTCATTTTTGTTTTTATTGTTTTTTATGCTTAGGCACGGTCCATTTGATATTCTGGGGGGGAGGGGGGGGCTTGGGCTTTTTTCAAAAAAAAAAATTTTCTCTGAATTTTGATGAAAAAAATAAATTTGCTTTTGGTGTGACAGAAAAAAATAATCTTGCTCTTACAAGTAATCTGAATTTGAAGAATAATCATAAAATTTGCTTAAAATTTTTCGGCTCGCTTCGCTCGCCACCGTTTTTACTTTCTATTAAAAAAATTTTGGCTCGCTTCGCTCCCCATAGTTTTCTTCTGTAATGGCAAATACATATTTGATAATATCAAAAGAATACATGTGACTGAAACAATAAAAATGCTTAAATACATTATCAATATGATTTATTACTATTAATAGATACATGTATCACCATAGTGTCTTTTTTATATACAAGCTTGGAAGGAAAATTTAAATAAGTTTTTCACTAGTTTTCATTTCTACATGTAAAAATTTGCATCAGGCCCTCTTACATGACCTTATTTACATTTTGTTTAATAAAAATTATATATCGCATATTGTAAAAATCTTTCATCTCTCTCAGTTTAGAAGTGAATACAAGTTTTACATAAAATAATGTTTGGAGTCATTTAAGTAAAAATAAAGAATTTCTATTGAAAAAACACAAACATTCTTAATATTCACATCATCAAATTTCCTTGCTCCAACTTTGCAAGAAAAAAATAATTTTGCCCCGGTCTGGGGCGAAAAAATAACCTTGCTCCGACAAAAAACCCAAGCCCCCCCCCCCCCCCCCCCCCCCGTGCCTTAACTTATTCATGTAACATGACCTTTACAAGTTCTATGCAAGAAAGGCATCTATTACTCCAAATTTCATGAGCACATGTGACAAATCTTTCACGGTTGTTTTGTTTTTCAAACAATATCATGGTTATAAACATGTAAACATGTTATTTTCAATATGAAGTGAAACACCCGAATGGACAGACAGACAAACAGACACGACAGGCAAATTAACAGCTGCTTCCTCAATACTACCGATAGAATTTAAACTTATTAGTTCTTTTAAAATATTTGTAAAAAGAAGTGGGAAAAGATCATATGTAACAAGCACTAAAACAAACAAAAAGTAATCGATGATCACCGATGTATTATCGAACTTATTTACGAAGTACAAAATCTTCTGAGTAGGAAAAGTAAACAATTTCACTGATGCCATTAAAATCTGCGTGAAAAGAAATTTTAAATTAATTCAAACTCATGTTAATAATGATCGAAGTGTGCACCAAGGTCATTTTATAAAGTGTACCTGATTAATCTTTTTCTTATTTCGACAGGGTACCAAGCGGAGGACCTTCTAAGTGACCCTGACATCATACCTCAATACTGTATCGTCAACGTACAATAAATGCGTTTCAAAAGTCAACAGCTTTAATTGCCTATTTTCAAAACGACATTTTCTATTAATGCTCTTATCACTCATACATCCAACAGTTTGACTAATGTCCCTGTGAAAGTGAATATTAATTTCACCACGTCCTTCTTTTATCGTAATTGCAAACGGAGATAAGTCCGTACTCCTTAGTCAAAAACGGTTTTCGATTATTTTAAATATACCAAGTTTCATTAAATACCGTATGAGCAATTTTGCTTATCACGGCGAGTATGCTAATGTAATTGGAATATCGTGTAATTTAATGATAATAGTTGTCGATAAATCAATGACGAATAAATGCTATTAAACTTACACTTGGTATCAAAACGTTTGGTTTTATGGTCGGTCGTACAGGATATATATAAACTCACGTGAGTTCTGCTGTAAATTTGCGAATTTCCTCGGTGACAAAGTTTCGTTGACTTGTCAATAGCCTTGATCTCACTGCAAATAAAATCTTTGGAGGATTTAGAAAGCAGCTTTGATCTTTCTTAAAGATCTGGCCAATGTTGATTTTAGGCAATAGAACGAGAGTGTGACATTACTAACGATTTCCTTTCACAATTTCGCGTCAAGTACCATACAATTGTTTTTATTATGATTATAAAATAAACTTATTTTTAGTGAAATTCCAATGTCAACGAAAATTCGGTCGAGAAGGACGCCTGGTGATTTTAGATAAAGACTGCTATTTACTTTAATGACGCGTATCTTTGATGAGGGCAATATTAAAGCTCAACTCTATCTTTCATTTAGTTGATTGAAAAGACCTACTCATGAGTATGGAATATTTGAAAGCTGGAATATAGAACCTTTATGCTAGGCTACAATACTGATTTCGGATTAAGAAAAATAATAATAGGAAATAGATAGGAACATTCAGAAAGTATACAAAGATCAAGAATTACAATAGATTGCTCATATTGTGGAGAGAGTAAGGTGAATGAATTCAAATATGAATATATTATTGGGATTTATAAAGACTCGTGTTGAATGAAAAGCCGATCCTACGTTTACATTAACGATCGATGAAAAGGAATAAAAGATGCTGTGTTATTTACTATCATTTAGAGCTACTCATATATACTGCATCCCATTAAATTCCAAACCGCTTTGTGAAATGTATATCAAATAACGTGGACTGCTTCGATTTTTCAGTGCACCGTTTGGTCTATAATATTCTCCGATAACTTTTTCCGGTTCGTACTTACTATGGAATTAGAATGCTGTTTCATTTCTGTGGAAATTTGTTTCTTTGAAACGTCGACTGAATTCAGTTCGTTTAGAATTAAAATCTCGGATAATGTTGCTGATTCAGCCTGAATGACAATTGGATTAGAAAAACCTCGGTAAAATTCAGCCTTTCTGCATGGAGACTATTGTTCATCTTATCGACTTCCAGCATTGCGTCTTTCATGTATCCATTTAATCCGAAAATCAAAAAAGTTTTAGTCTTTTCAAGAACAAACAGACCTGAGCACCGAAGATAAGAGGAAAAATCATTAAATGCCAGGATCTTGAAGCTACTGCATGGTACATTGTATATTCTCCATGGTTTCAGTCTGTTATTGGATATCTACGTGGAAACATCGACATTTGAGAATGTGAATGAAGTTTTTTTTTTCAAAAAAACTATTATTCACAAATTTTTATTCTTTTATTGGAATTATACGTGGAAACGTCGGCCTTATAGTATGTAAAAACAGTATTTTTTCCAAATACTACTTTGGATTTATAATACTACTGGGATGTTCCATTAATTTCGATATTGACAAGCAAATGTAACTATGACTGTATCTGAGACATCCAGAGTCCTAGAGGCTATAGGGGTGGGGCTACCACTGGGTCCCCCACCCATCAACAACGCATGCTTGCCTACCGTGTATGATAAATTAGACGCTGACGCCAGAGAACGCGTTCGCGTCATAAATGGGTTGTTGGATCATAGACTGAAAGTTCAGACAAAGATTTTAGACAAATACAAAAGGGACGCCAATAGAGTGTACGCACGTGAGCGTGCTGTTGTTGAAAATGATTTGAGAAGGACGCTTCACAGACTACCCTACATGTCGGATATGGGACGCCTTGAGTCAAAGTACGAAGGAAGAGGACTCAATGTGCGTCAATGGAGGTCAGAGCAATATCGGGGTCACTATACGGAACCTAAGCCGTTTAAAGAACTCCAAACGGAGAAGGACGGAAAACCATTCTGTGATCGCTTCTTCAACCATCATCTTCCTGTTAAACCGCGCATGCCCAGATTTGTTCCGCCATTACAAAGGTCAACGGACGATTCGGAACAAAAACCTTTGTCTAGGTCAGAAAAACTCTTGCTTACGAAGCGTATGAGTGTCTCGGACAATTGCTTGTCTTCTAAGGGGCGCTTACAAAGGGACATAATGCTGAACAAAGTTCATTTACCAGTAGAGGACGATGCCATAACCATATAATGCAAACGATTTAAACATTTTTTGACGATGCGATTTTCTTTAAAATGTTAAAATGTACATATACTATATATATATGAATAAGTACACTTATCAGTGTAAGCAAATACTAGTATGTTCTTTTTTTTTTTTTTTTTTTTTTTTTTTTTCTTTTTTTTTTTTTCTTTTTTTTTTTTTTTTCTTTTTTGTTCAAATTAATCATCAAAGAATGAAAGCATTGCGGTGTTGTGTTTTTGAAATCAAAATGGCAGCACTTATACTGTCATAGAGGACTGGACATCATGTTTCTAACGATCACTTTTAAATGCAAAATGCATAACTTTTTTTATTTATTTTACTGGTTTAAAAAAAGATCAATTCATTCCATCGTTACGATATCAAAGATGCGATAAGTTTGTATTTAACATACATGTATTACATGTCTATGATAAAAACTGAATTGAGGTTCAAATAAAATCAATCATCAGTGACTATTAGCTGCTGCCATATAGCTAAAGAAATGCCTATCGATATATTTTAAACCCCAGTGATTTCGCAATGTTTTCTAAATTTGATAACAACGATTTTATGACAATTTTAACCTATAAGTTCATGATAGATGACTATCTAAATATGAAAATGAAGGTAGTCGATTATTGCAAAATACATATAACAGTGTGATGATGCTCTGTAACGCAGGCATTTTCTATTTCCTCACATATTAAATAAATTGAAGATTATTTTGTTATCCACTTATATAGCTTATATTAGCTCAGCCAATCAAACAGGCCCTTACAGTGGTCGACAGTCAACATCGATATAATCGGCTGTCATTGGATTATTTAACTCTTGTGTTCGTCACGAATTGAAAATCTTTGGATTTACCTAGCCTCCCTGCGGATTTCAAGTGTGTAAATAGTACTTCACTTAAGTTGAAAAATCTCAAACTGGAGGGAAAAATCAGACATGAGACCCATTGAAGTGTTTGTAGTGAAATTTACATCATGATTCGTGGTCTTTTCCAAAATGTTACAATTTTGACAGAAGTTCAGAATTTGGAACGACTCTAAGTCCGTCTCCTCCTCAAAAGTTAGAAAAAAAAAGCTGTGTGTCGATCGCGTAGAAAATCAACAACAATAAAAACAATTTTATGATATGGTTACGGTACCTCTGATATGAGTCTGACTCATATGACATTCAACCTCACCCTTCTAATTGAAATTTAGCTCTCCAAACTCCATATACTGTAAACATGGAAATTTTCGCATGGGGGAATTTTTCGCGAATAGAGGGGTTTCGTGAAAATCCACCCACGCGAAAATATCCCCCGTTACATTCTCTCAATAGAAAAGACATTTTAATCGCGAATTTTTCGCCCACGCGAAAAGTCTTGATGTTGTCATCGCGAAATTTTCCCCGTGAAAATAACCACGTTTACAGTATTACGTCATAGAGATCCAACAACCATCCATTGGAACTCTCATCGGGTGCAATAATAACTGACCAATCAAATTGCTTCTGTTTGAATCTTCGATGCTATTATTTATAAATACATCTAGATGATAATTTCCTTAGAATTGTGCATGTGCAAAATCCGGATAACCACATCGTTTGCTACACTATACATGGCTTAGTCTGATTGGACTGCTTAATTATTCCCCTTGTAATCGAGTCGTCATTAGTATACACTTTAATCTGTATTATGTGACTTTTCAAGGGACAAAGAAAAGCGGTCGCATAATACAGGTGGTCACTATACACAGGTTAAAAATGAAAATTATATTAATAGTTTAGATTTGAGAAAGGAAAAATAGAGATTGTCGCTAAGACTAGTTTGACTGTAATAATATTACTTATAGGGTGTTTCTGCCATGCTTCCTACGCAAAGTAGGTGTGTACATTTGTTGGGGGATTGAGGCCGAAGGTCGAACGTCTCACCCCCACAAATTTAAGCAGTCTATGAGTAGGTAGGAAGTATGACAGGAACAAACCCTAAAACGAATGTATCATGCCAAGAACCATTTTCTAACGTTTCATGGTAATTTCTGACGTTTGAAAATTTAGTGACCTACTTCAGCGCCAAAGTAGGACACTACGTGACCTTTATACTGCGACGTGATTGGCTAAAATCAGTACTAAGTGTGATAAATATATCATTGAATTTCCATTGTCATTTTAAAGAAACGAAGATTCTGATTGGCTGAGAAATTTTGTTAATACATCTATCAACACAATTTTTACGGAAGTCTATTTAAAGCACTATTTTTAGAACCGGGGGTTCCCTCAAACAGGAATGAACTCGTTGCTGAAAATACATTTTTTTTATATTTGCTGATCATTTCAAGGGTACTGTTTCTTTTCTACTTACTAAAGATTAACTGTGAATGTAGAATTTGCTAAATTTGGTCCTTATAACAAAGATATAGAGAGACGATCGTTCGCTGTTTAAATAATGGCGGCTACCATGACTTGTTTTGACAGACGTATCACTGCGAAACCCTCCGAACTTACTAAATATAGTGCGATGATTGATTGTTTTAGATCCAAGAAAACAGTCTGTTTTCCATGAGTATGTGATAATAAAATAATAAGAAATGAATCTTATATTTTTTCTGTTGATGCAGGTATCACCCGAAAAATCGGACAGAAAACTTTTGCATCAACGCGCTACGCGCATTGATGCAGTTTTCTGTCCATTTTTTTCGGGTGATACCTGCGTCAACAGAAAAAAAATTCAGATTCATTTCTTAAATCAATGGTGAGCGTATACTAACGAGTACTTAGATACTCATTTTCTTTTCAATCAATGAATGTTCGTTTTACATTGTCATATGGTGTATGTGCTGTTACCATTTTGAAACAAATACCTGATATCAAAAATCAGTGTGTGTACACTATGGTTCTGAAACACAGTCAATTTTCTAATGTATCTGTCTTGAACTACATGTACAACTGTGTTCTCGAAGATCGTCTGACGATCATATTCAAGGAAAATTAATTATCCATTAAACAAATCTTACCGACGTTATCTTGCATCCAAATTGAACAAAAGTGTCAGTTCAGTTTTTTCTTAGAATTTTCACCTTTGATTTCATTTATCGATATTTCATCATTAATTACACCTCAATTATTCGATCATATTGCAACGATGCCATGTAAAACTTTGTTACGCCATTGATTAACGATAAATTAATGTCGAGGTGGCCCGCACAATCTCAACGTTTTGTCATCTATTTTCTAAAGCAGAATTGATTTGAAATAACAGTCTACTCCCGCAGTGCAGATATGTCGTAAAATCAGAAAGCAATAAATAATCAAGAACATAAAATTGTAATTATATACCCCATTAAACGTTTTAGTATTGACACGTGAATCAAACTCACTGTGCAGTAAAATTACCTGCCAGCAGACGATTGCATGACGAGATACACTGTATGCTCCATGTCCTTGGCATTATAAAGTTCCAATAAATCGGATGTTCTGGAAAGTAAAGTAAGTATTAAAACCAAATATGGGGGTAGGATCTCCGGATATACTCTTCAATCGTGACAGGAAATTCTAAGGAAAGGGAATCGGAGCTCGACAAATAGACAATTACTATAGAGTGCAAAACGAAATGAACCGTGATTCTTACTCACAAAGTTCCATTTCTCTCATCCAAAGGAGACTAGATTTATGCATCAGCTGAATCTATGATTTTTTGTCTGCCTTTTTATGCCTGATTATCGAAAATTCGGCGGAGGAGATAGTATTTTGTCCTAACTGTATGTTTCTGTTAGTCTGAAAGAGGGTCGTTGCCAGATTTTTATTTCCATGAAATCATACTGCAATCAAAATTCCAGCCTCCCCCTCCTTTCCATTTAATCAGCTACAATGATTCCAGCGGATTCTATAAATACTACACATGGAGAAAAGTAAATATATGAGGGGAAAAAATATTTAAAAAAATATTATTTAGACCCTTTTTCTATTCGTACATCAATGACATTGTCCGTTTTCTGGTTTTAAAAAATCCGAAAACTACACGTACATTAAGATAATCGGTAAGCACCTGCATGTCAACCGAACGTGTTGTCATTCCATTTATCTCCAATACTGCCGCCCTGGACAGTCATAATAAGATCGTTCGCATTGAAATAAACAGATACATTCTAAAGTATTCTCTTTACATTTTTACGTAATCAGTATTTTACTACTGTAACAGTCTTTGTAATCATGGTCTTACAGTTTTCAATAATTTCAGATTCACTGAATACTGAAAAACTTGGTAAGGTGCATAATATTATCGAATTTTTTTTGGGGGGGTGGGAGGGGGGGGGGGGTTACAAGGGAGAGGTTACAAGCAAGACAAAGGGGGGGGGGGGGGTCAACTTGTTATTTTCAAAAATCAGGAATTTGAAAAATGTAAAATTCAGGCTGATGGCTTTTGAGTCTCACCCCTAGATCCCTGCAATAATTCTTTTGTAGAATATCATTGATAGTATGAAATTTCATTTCCTTCCGTTGTTTGACCTGATTCTATATCTGCAAGGGAGGAAAAGGTGACGAGATAGGCATTCAAAAGGGGATACTAAAACCCACCTGTCCCCATTTCCCCTCATTTTCAGCCAGGACGCACAATGAATTGTCCATTTTTCGTATGTTTTACCCTTAGCTTCTTTTTCTGTGTTGGTATTGACTCACTTCCAATGCCAGAACTCGGATTTGACTGTAAGTATATTGCAATGTATAAAAACTTTACATTTCTATATATATACCTTAAATGTACAGTATACAGTTCTGCGTACATTTTCAAATTCTTTTATTTTCAGATCTATTTGAAAATATGAAAGTATGAATTAATGTCAAATATTCCTTTTTTCAATTTTAAAATTTCAATTTTATAATCCTAATTTTTTTTTTTTTTACTACTTTTTAAATTTTATTTCTAAAATCAAATTTTGGTAATGATTTTCTTAATTTTCTTACTTTATTATCGTTTTTATTAATATTATTATTTTATTCTATTTTTATTATTTCTTTTTTTTTCATATCTTTCTCATTTTGACAAATTATCAATGAAACCATCTTACTTCATCTAAAATGAAGTGTTATTTTGAAGATATATAACCAGTGATTTATAATACATCAAAGAGATTGAAAATATTATTATATGACTTTTTATTGAATAATTTGTGAATCAAATAACAAAATTGACCATAACACATAAAAAATGTTTTCAGTTGTCGAGCGACATATTAGACAACAGGACAATTCTACTTCCGGTGCAACTGGGTCATCTAGCACCGGAAGTACAGACCAATCACAGCAAATGAAACCACCTCAGCAGTTTATAAACCCCGCACTGTCCAGTGGCGGTACCTCATTCGGAAGCGGAAGTCAAATATCTAATCCAGGCGGAGCATCGGGTGGAAACTCTCAACAACTTTCCCAACAGTTTTCGCCGCAAAATTTCGTCGATCCATCCTTTCAAAACAATGCGGGAATGACGCCGAACTCTAATTCTTCTCAGCTTTCTATGCCATCAAGCTTCATTGATCCTTCCCAATTTCTACATGCGGGGTCCGCAGCGGGATCAACTGGATCCGACCAAGGAGGCAACCAGACAAGTTCTGGAACCAACGCAGGTTCGGATAGTTCCGGATCCGGACCTTCGGGCAATAGTCAATTGTTTCAGCCGCCTAACCAGTTTTTTGGTCAAGGCTCATCGGGACCATTCAATTTCTTCAATCCTGCAAATTTTATTGGAAAATAGGATAACTTTTTTATTCCATTCAATTTTCTTTCTCAGATGCTGAGTAACAAATAACATAATAGATATAACAGTCTCCATTAGCTTTGTCGATATGGGACTATAAACAATAAAACCAGTCATTTATTTACTGTACCATATCTTTTACAACCATTTCTGTCTCCCTAGGCCTTTATTTTCATTTCATCTTTTTATATTTCGGCATATTGGTCTCTCTAAGAAACCTATCTCATTTGCATAAGTACAATGTAGCATAATTCATTTTTTATTGTTAGGTGATACATGTATGTCATAAATTGTCTTCTTTAATAACAGATATATATATAGTTTTAACATTATTTTTTGATTTTCAATAATCATATCTCATGTAATCGAATTTCCATCCATTAAAGTTCGATTGTTTTGTATTCCGCTTTGCAGATTACTAGTATATTGTTTGTGCAGTGGTTTTTGCCAAGCAAATAATCAATAAACAGAAAAAAAGTTCAATTCTGAAATATTCTTTTATCATATAAGAAAAATATATCTCGAACAAGGTCACATGACCACCTTGGTTCGCAATTTTGTTTTTTAAGGTACTAGAATTGTAGGAGCTATGCTCATATACATGTACGTACAATGCAATGATTATCAACTGTACAGCTATCTGGAAAAGAGGCTCACAACACTCCTATTTGCACAAGTAGACCTCAAAAGACCTTCAGGAGCAGACACGGTCACGGTGGGGTACACTGTGAACATTCCTGTACCCGGTTTCACCAAAGTTCTTACGAAAAATATATGGAGTTTTCGTAACTTTTATCATCAATTAAAAGCTTCAAATGTTTTACAACTTAGATTACAAATGTATATTGTGCGGTCTAATTTCATTTCTACATACTAAATAAAAATTCAAGGACAAAACTTTGTAATTTCTAATTCATAAAAAATACTGAGCGATCAAAAGTTACGAAAATTCCTAAAATCTTTCATAAGTATTTTTGTGAATTAGGCTGCTGCTCTTTTTCTGCTCTGTAATTTGCTGGAGACGAATTGCGTCCCTCGACGTCTCTCAACAGTTAAAAGAAAAAGGCCGACACGTCAGTAGTATTCAGTACCACTGCCCCCCCCCCCCCCCCCCCTGATGAGATTAGTCAAGTTACGTCATAGGGTCCAATCGTCACAATAAGTCGTTGTCCAATGTTTTAAAAACGGCTCTATTATAATACTGAATGAATAGCTCTTTTGGAGAGCATCAACAGAAAAAATATATAATTCATTTCTCATCATGTATATCTTCTTCTTATGGAAAACGGACTGTTTTCTTGAATATAATTAGAATGTTTTAAAAACGGCTCTATTATATTACTGAATAAATAGCTCTTTTGGACAGCATCAACCGAAATGATATAAGATTCATTTCTTATAATTCTATATCCTCTTCTTTTGGAAATTTGCTGGAAAACAGATTTGGGGATTGATTGTTATTAGATCCAAGAAAACAGTCTGTTTTCCGTAAGTACAGGATATAAAATGATAAGAAATGAATCTTTTTTTTTTTACCCGAAAATTTGGACGGCACACTTTTGCATCAACCCATTGATGCAGTTTTAAATTTCCGTCCAATTTTTCGGGTGATACCTGCATCCTCGATGGAATTCATAAAAAAAATGTGTGTTCAAAATATCCATTCCAAATTGCTGTAGATTTTATACTGTTACTCTACCCCCTTTTTTCTCAGACAAATTTCTACATCCTAAACGTCTAGTTTTCGATATACTTACAATTGTATTGTGATATGTTGTTTCTATTGATTTTTATTATTTTTTATGTAAAACCAGGTACGTGTACCTCTTTGTAGGTTTGTCCACATTGTTTCTTTTGTTTTTGTTTTTGGTTTTTTTTTTGTACTGAATTTTAGATTTTCAATGTCATTTGCAATGAAGAATCAAATGAATCCTTTCGACTCCCTTTGTTACTTTGTCATAATCCAATACAATTGTAAACATAGGTCTCTTGTTTTCCATTAAATTGATTAGAATCATACGCATTTATTTTCGTATCGCGATATGATACTAATTTATCAAATATCGCAATGTGTGATAAATTCGTATCATGGTACTGTAGTACTCCGCCCCTTAAATAATAGAAGGGGCTATGAGGCACCCCAGAGGGGAACGGCATGGCTAGAGTACTCTGTAACGGGCAGTTGGCGAATGAGTTCCCCGCAATATAACATCAATACAGCCAACTGACCCAATAGAGGGTTGCCAGGTGCCCAAACAGGAAGAAATATATCGATATAATGCCACACCCATACAGAAAACCCTCAATCTTTTCATTTGAACACAAACGTACTAGTATCAGACGTTGATCACGGCTCAAGATAGATAACTCTTAGACAATTTTATTATACCAAAAAAAAAATCATACATTTTTTGGCATAGTTTCGAAACAAAATCCGTGCCATTTTGTGTAATAAAAAAATTATTATAGAAATGTTTTATCTACTACTATTAATCATAATGATAAATGATGAACTTCAAGGATTAGTCGTTTACATGAATGTTTATCCGACTGGGGTTGGATTCAGTCCATAAATTATTTTAGGAAAAGAAGGGGGGGGGGTTAAATCCCTTCCTCGAGTCTCTCACTCCCGTACGGGATCCGCACATCGTCGTTCGAGGGTATATGAATCATAGGCACCATATTGCTAGAAAGAAAATTAAGACCCCATCTTAAAAGCCAATGTTTACATTAGAAATTACCCTTTGTATACTTTTTGTCTATTATACATATTTTTTTTAAATGCGGAAGCACCTGTGTACATGTACATGCGTATTGACTCTGATAAGTGAATGACGTGTCCAATGGCGAATCCAACGTCCAAAGATGTGACGGTACATGTACATAATCCATCCAAGATGTGACGGTACATGTACATGTATATAATCCACCCCCCCCCCCCCCCAAAAAAAATCCAAATTTAAGCGCAACACAACGGACGCGATTCCATAAAAAAATCCTAGAACATTGGACAAGGAATCAAGGAGAAATACAATTTGGTTGAGGCCCTCGAGTACTTCCTTCCTTTAAGGTTTCGTGAAATTATAAGCATCAATTTTCGAGATGACGAAAATGCTTCATCCAAATCAGAGCCCTCGGCGGCCATATTTGTAAGCCAATCAGCACGAAAAACACAAACTTTGTAGAGGATCATGAGCACTTGCTTCCTGTAAGGTTTCCCGAAATTCTGTGCAGCCGTTGTCAGCTAATCAAAACCCTTGGAGGCCATATTTGTTGACCGATCGGCACGAAAAACACAAACTTGGCAGAGGACCTTAAGTGTCTTGCTTCCTGTAAGGTTTCGTGAAATTCTGTTCCACGGTTGCAGGGAAGATGTCGAAAATGCGTCAGCCAATCCGAGCCCTCGGCTGTCATATTTGTTGACCGATCGACACGCAAAACACAAACTTGGTAGATGACCTTGAGTACTTGCTTCCTGTAAGGTTTCGTGAAATTCTGTGCAGTGTGCATCAATCGAAAATTTAAAAAAGTTTACGCTGGACGGACGACGGACGGCGCGCTATGACAATAGCTCACTTGAGCTCCGCCAAAACCATGGATGCCTACAAGTAGACGTACATGTACATTGTAGTTCAGTGCACAGGCACCAGATTCCTAGAAAGAAAAATTAAGAGAAGAGAAACGGGCGTTTAAGATAGGGTTTTAATTTTTCTTTCTAGGAATCTGGTGTCTGTTGTTCAGAGCAACCAAGACAGATACCAACATCTTATAATATCTTTCCTAAATTTTCGTCAAGGTAAATTTAATACACAAATTTTAAGTAGGAATTATTAATGATTAGCTATCTGAAGTAAGGTCAGGTTTGGACAGCTGAAAGATAAGTACTTTGTACTATGGAGACATTAATACCTGATCGAATGTGAAACTGATTGAATTGACGTCTGCTATAGAGTGTTTTTGAGATACAAAGTTCTCTCTTCTAGAATTTTGGTGTACAAAGATGGAGCGGTTTGCTATCTGGACCGCCCTTATTGTCGTCTGCAATGGTAAGATTTTTGTACTTTAGAAATTGTTTTCTGCTCTACTTTACAGGAAATAACTTGAACAAACAAGAAAGAGCTAATTAGTGCCCCGAATAAATGAAACATGTTTTGAAGAGATTTGTTTATGAAATTCTGACTCACGTTTATAGTAAATTATTCTCTTTAATGCCTTTATAAGCCCCAACCGATGACATCGGTGGGGATGACAGGTTTCCATGATGTTAGCTCTATAACATTTGTATAACATATAACCTCGTGCGAGACGCGAGGTGCATTATAGTATACCGGAGTCTTGTAAGCAGGACTACCATGATGTATGTCTGTCTCTATGTTCATCCGTACCTCTGGCAGTCTGTGACACTTACATGTAGGTTTTCCCAATGCGTCGCTGTAATGTAAAAAATCTTGGAGTGGAGGTTGAAAGTGATGAATCGATAATTGTTGTCATTTCCGTATTTGTACAGGAGTTAAAACTGCCGTTCGAAGAAAACTTCAGTTTTGGTTTTCCGTCCGTAACCGTTTATGATTATTAAGATTTTTGAAAGGAACTTGGTATGGAACTTTAAAGCAACGAGTCACAGGTGAGCTTCAACCATAAATGTCGTTGAACTACCTTAACAGGAGTTATTGCCATTTGATCAAAATAGGGTCTGGGCTTCATAACGATGTGTTACAGATCAACTTATGGTATTATTTATGTAATGTTGATACCTCTTTCAAATGAAGTCATTGCCCTTTAAAGTCGGTTTCACGGACTTCTCTCTGTCACTGTTACATACCTGGTGTGGAGGACCAGAATGATGAGTTACAGATCAAATCAGACCATGGCTGTAGACAAACTTTTACAAGAGTTATTGCCCGTTAAAAAATGTCTTCTGGACTTGTTCTCTCCTTGATGATGACCGATTTAGGACATGTTTGATTCAGCAATACTCTATATGCTTGTTACTGTAAGTGATTAATATGATTGATTTCTTGGTCATGATGAGGTAAAGGGTCTGAAAATAATACAGTGATATTTCCGCGTCTGACAAGAATGACAAGACTATGAACCCCCCGTTTCTTTCCTCTATTTCTTCAAAAAAAAAAAAAAACAATTTTAATTATGTCGTAAATTTTCATATTCCATAGGTATGATCATACGTCGAGCAGACACTGGAAACTTTGACCCTAACAAGTTGTTCCAGCAACAGGCTCAAATATCTTCCTCCATGCTACAAGGAAACTCGAACCCCGCCTCTATGTCCGGGGGACAGTCAGGGTCTCAAACGGGAGGGTCGTCAAGCTCAAGCTCTGGGGGATCTGGATCATTTGACCCAAATAAACTATTCCAGCAGCAATCACAGATGACCAGTCAGCAATTGGCGAATACAAAGCCCCAGAGCAGTGGGGGATCCAGTGGCGGATCGGGAGGTGGAAGTCAGGGGAGTGGCTCTGGCTCGGGATCAAGTTTTAATCCAAATGCACTTAATAGCCAGATGATGTCGCAAAGCGGGGGTGGATCAAATGGCGGGGGCGGATCAAGTAGTGGTGGAAGTGGTAGCGGATCTGGCTCTAGTAGCTTTGATCCTAACAAACTTAACAGTCAGATGATGTCACAGAGTAGCGGACCTCCTAACAGTGGTGGATCCAGCGGCGGAAGCAGCAGCAGTAGCAGTAGTAGTTTTGATCCAAATAAACTGAATAATCAAATTATGCAGCAAACGCAACAGAATCTGCAAAACACCGGAGGGAGTGGGGGTTCTGGTGGAGGAAGTGGCTCTGGAGGAAGCTCAATGGGTGGGAGCGGAGGAGGCTCAATGGGCGGAGGAAGCTCCGGAGGAGGCTCAATGGGCGGAGGAAGTTCAAATGGCGGAGGAAGCTCGATGGGTGGTGGAAGCGGTTCAAGTTTTAATCCAAACCAGTTGCTTCAACAAAGCAGCAGCATGGGAGGAAGTGGATCTTCCAGTGGTGGATCAAGCGGGGGATCTAGTGGTGGGTTCGATCCAACATCAATGAATAATCAAATGTTGCAGAATAACATACAGAATATGAATGCAGGAAAACAGGCACTCCAACAGCAAATGTCTGCAAGCGGCGGCGGAGGTGGAGGAGGAGGTTCAGGGGGCGGATCTAGCAGTTCAGGGGGTGGATCTGGTAGTAGTTTCGATCCAAATGCTATTAACAAACCAGACAAGAACAAAATAGATCCTAGCATGTTTATGAGCGGAGGAAGCTCAGGTGGTGGCGGCGGTGGAGGAAGTTCCGGCGGAAGTGGCGGTTCCTCGTCTTCCTCTGGTGGTGGTATGCAGATGAACCCCGCTAGTATGATGGGAGGCGGAAGTCAGATGAATCCTGCTAGTATGATGGGCGGAGGAGGAGGAAGTAGTTCCGGTGGGAGCGGTTCCGGAGGAAGTGGTTCCGGTGGAAGTAGTTCGGGAAACTTTGGAAATTTCAATCCGAATCAATTGAACCAACAAATGCTCGGGAGTGTGAATCTAATGAATCCAAGTGGTTTTATTGGAAGGAGACGATGATTACCATAATACTTACATGTACAAATGATATTAAGAAAAATAAAAGTAAATCTAAAATATATTGTTGAACAATTAAAACATTTAGTCTTTATGAACATGATGGAACCTCTACAAGCTAAAGATAATAAACTTCCACTTCAATCTGAGAAGAATCGCCTGTATTAGATATTAAAATGCAATGTTCTTTACCGTGCCACTTATTTAGATATCCGTCTTCATAGTCTTTATGTTCTTTCTGCGTTTTACTGTCTTGTTCGTAAGGTTGTGTGCACGTAATCCGGATAACCATCACATCTCTTATAAATATAGTTGTCGACCGTCCAAAGACAGCACTGGATACATATTGTTCTCTCTCTCTTTGTATTGTCTTTCGTGTTTCAGTGAAAAGTCTTAGCTTTGATTCATTATCCATTTTGATCGAATGTTTTCATTCTCTCAAATTGTTTGTTGTTGTGGTAGTTTTATGTTCATTTTTGTTGCTTAGTTTATGAGAAGACGGAAGCGTTCGTCTTCGTTACCTTCTTGAACAAAATTTCATGATACATGTAGTCATAATTCCTCAGTGTTGACCGATATATGTACATGTAGTCACAATTCCTCAGTGTTGACTGATACAAGTATATGTACATGTAGTCACAATTCCTCAGTGTTGACTGATATATGTACATATAGTCACAATTCCTCAGTGTTGACTGATATATGTAGTCACAATTCCTCAGTCTCGGTGTCGACAACATCCGTCTTCTGTTTTAAATTTTGGAAAGTTCATTGTCAAACTTCGACCAGCGATCGGTTACCAAAAACCCACCTTCCCTTTAGAAAGGAGCTCGATCGACCGGGGAGTTAGAGTACATTGTAATGAAATCAAATCAAGATGCAACGTTAGAAAATGTTGTCATATTTAGATGTACAGTTATAACGTTAACATACCTCGTAGAGAGAATTCAGTCCCTAAAGGAGATAGATTCAATGCAGTATTTCTTGGAAATTCTATTTACCCAGTTTCAAAACGAAAACTATAATATGACAACGTGTCTTAAAGTTTGTTAAGGGAGCAACCATTTGATTTTTAGGGGTGGGGCAGGGAAAAAAAATTAAGGATCATGACATTGCACCTCCCCCCTCTCTTCCGACCTTTCCACATCCCCAGAAAACACTTTTTTGTGTGTCATAAACAAAGTACAAATAAAAATGGAACAAACTTTATGCAATTTGGAGTGAATTAATAACATTCAAAAGTCATCAGCACCATATAGCCTGTCTCCGTTGAGTGTCATTTAAGAGAATAGATCATAGGTATCATATGCCATTCAAGAAATTAAAATGAAGTTATCTGCTGGCAAGAGATGAACTCATTCTGTGTTTGATGTTTAATATGGCCGAAAAATCACGCTGAATTATTCAAACTTTAGAGCAATTTTCAACATTAGAAAATAAAAAAAATAATAATAATAATCCGGCCCGAAAGGCCGGCAAAAAAACTTTACCGGCTCTTTAAATGGCAAAAAAAAAAAAAATTCCGGCTGGCAAAAGTCCCCCCCCCCCTAAAAATCAAATAGTTGCTCCCTAAGTGTGTGCGGCGCCGCATTTAATCATTTTAGTAACGTCACCTACAACTGTTACAGATATCATTTTTACTGTTGAACCTAAGTACAGTGTTTCTTTCATGTTTCAATGATTCGAAGTAGTTGTTCTAGATGTCTCTGTCTGTTTGTTCATGTATCTTCATCGTGGGGTTTTTTTTGTTTTTTTTTTCTCAATTAAGGCATTTGGGGTATTATCATCTACTTCCGGTTGTTTGATCACAGAAAAATCTTTCCACGGAATGCATGTGTCGCCTGCGAAACATAGCGACACTCAGGAATCATTTTTATAAGGTTTGACATCCAAGTGCGACAGACAGACAGACGGACGGAGTGATCCCTAAGTATCGCTATGCTTCACAGGCGACACAAAAATTAAATACAACGATGGTGGCCGAAGACGCATGACTTTGGCAAGGTTCGAGACCATACATTTTCATGGTGATTTGAATGAAACATTAAAAAAAAAAATATCAAATTTCTAAAAATATGGAAGTACATAATTTCTAGCATTTCGACGATATTGTTTTTATACAATGTCATGTACCCCTCATTTACTATGACATTGACTTGAGATTCTTTCATCAGAGTCTTTATGAATGTTGCTTCTTCAATTGCATAATGTTTTTTTATTATACATTTGCAGCATGGACCAGACATACACGTTTCGGGTATTTAACCCTCGTCAGTAATCCTCAATCTAAACAATGTGATATGGCGAACGACTGTGAAAGTTATGTCCAAATAAATACCAAAAGACGTATCGGATGGGTGGGATATGAAGTGTTATGTTGCTTTGTCCTTTAGATATTTAAAGGAATGTAGAGTCTCTTGTCATATGTAATATGGGTAATTTTTATCAATTACCATATTCATTAGGACTACTTTGAGTAATTGATCAAAATTGCCCATATCGCATATATGAATCTCTCTCTCTCTCTCTTTCTCTCTCTCTCTTGCTATGATAGTACTGGGTCAACAACTAATAGGTCAAGTTTGGAGCTACCAATTCTGATGGAACTCTACATGTATGTTTACAATACAGAACAAGACAAACTTTTATTAATATGAAAGTTGATATAAGGAAGGCTGTTTACACATTCCAAATTTACATACTACCGGTATATTTCAAAATGTAAATAAACTATGAATACAGATTGACAAATCGATTTAGGGGACATAACTCATCACGGCTCCATCGTTCCCTGCTGTCCACGAAAAAAAAGAAAATAGAAATAAGGCCAAAAATCAAAATATTAGAATAAGTTGCAATGTGTAAACGTGACTTCTATCAATTTCTGTGTTTTATCAATAATATATTGATATTTCTGATTTTCTTGATTAAATTAATTGAAAACGTTTACCGATGGTAATTTGAAAATACTTGCCAGACTTGTGTAAATAGATCGAGAGGTGAGATGACTGAAAGGGGATTTCATAATAAGAGTACCCTTAACTACAGAAAACTAGAGGATTTCAGGAGTCTGTCTAAATAACCGAAATATCTGGACTATAGATTTACAGAGCGCCATTAACTGAAAATTGAAGGTAAGTGGACAGATAAAAATAAACAATCTTTCCCTTTGCAACCAGTTTTGGAATTGAATTATTGAATTGAATTATAGAGGTTCTTGTATTAATATATATTTGCTGAAAAATCTAAAATTCAACTTTTTATTCTACGAAAACATAAAACGACTTTTTAAGGAGGAGGGGTGATATTGAAAAGTTACACCTTAACATCAAGAAAATTATAAAACACTTAACACCAATATGACAACAGCAATATACTAAACAACAAAGCTTCAAGACGTTACATCTGCAAGACATAACCACAATCGATTAGAAATGACAGCAAAAAGACACAAAGCACAAGGACAAGACAATCACTGCATGATAGAAACACCCTTAGACGCATAAAGACAGCACAAATACAAAACACTTAACACTTAGTCTTCAGTGTTATAAAGACAAGAGAACAACAATAGACTAAACATGAATACTGCCATACACTAAAAACGACAACAAAACAAAAAAAAAATGTTGTATCACACTAAAACGTAAAGACACATAGACACTGTAAGCACCACAGCTTAAACACAAGACAGCAACAAGAGTAAACAAGCTTAAGAGGTCCAAGGGGGCCACATCGCTCACCTGAGGAGACTGTATGTATGTTTTCAATCAAAGTTAGTATAAGAACTAAAGAAAATTACTTTAAGTGAAGCTTTGAGAAGGACTTACTTACTGTAAAGTTTGGTGACATTCTGTGCAGTAGTTTAAGAGGTTAAGTCGAAAATGTGTCATCCAATTAGAGCCTATGGAGGACATGTTGGGTTTCCGATCGGCTCGAAAAACACAAACTTGGTAGACTAAGAGGACAATGAGTACTTGCTTCATGTGAAGTTTCAAGAAATTCTGTGAAGCGGTTTCAGAGGAGAAGTCGAAAATGTGTGAGCCAATCAGAGCCTGTAGCTGCCATCTTGGATTTCCGATTGGCTCCAAAAAACTTAAACTTGTTAGAGGGCAATGAGTACTTGCTTCCTGTGAAGTTTCGTGAAATTCTATGCAGCGGTTTCAGAAGAAAGGTCGAAAATGTGTCAGCCAATCAGGGCCTGTAGCGGCCATCTTAGATTTCCGATCGGCTCGAAAAACACAAATTTGGTAGAGGGCATTGAGTTCTTGCTTCCTGTGAAGTTTCATGAAATTCCGTGAAGCAGTTTCAGAGGAGAAGTCGAAAATGCCTCAGCCAATCAGAGCCTGTGGCAGCCATCTTGGATTTCCGATCGGCTCGAAAAACACAAACTTGGTAGAGGGCATTGAGTTCTTTCATCCTGTGAAGTTTTGAAAGATTCTGTGCATTGGTTTCAGAGGAGCAGTCGAAAATGTGTAAGCCAATCAGAGCTTGTGGCAGCCATCTCGGATTTCCCATCAGCTCGAAAAACACAAACTTGGTAGAGGGCATTGAGTATTTGCTTCCTGTGAAGTTTCCAGAAATTCTGTGTAACGGTTTCAGAGTAGAACTCGAAAAAGTGTCAGCCAATCAGAGCCTGTGGCGGCCATCTTTGATTTCCGATCGGCTCGAAAAACACAAACTTGGTAGAGGGCATTGAGTTCTTGCTTCGTGTGAAGTTTCGAGATATTCTGTGCAGCGATTTCAGAGGAGAAGTCCAAAATGTGTCAGCCAATCAGAGCCTGTGGCGGCCATCTTGGATTTCCGATCGGCTCGAAAAACACAAACTTGGTAGAGGGCATTGGGTTCTTGCTTCCTGTGAAGTTTCATGAAATTCTGTGCAGCGGTTTCAGAGGAGATGTCGAAAATGTTTAAAGTTTACGCCGGACGGACGACGACGACGACGACGGACGACGGACGGCGCACTATGACAACAGCTCTCTTGAGCTTCGCTCAGGTGAGCTATAAAGACAGCATAGTAATTTTAAATTTGAAAGTTCAGCCACATATTGAGAAAGGAATGGGAAATGATATGAGCTTCGGGTAGTTTGGGACCCCTAGAATTTTCAAACACTGCAGATTTTCCCCCTTATTAGTTATAAGCCTACATGTACATACATTTGTAGCATCTTATTGGTTTTTAAGATCCTCGGATAAAGAATTGGTAAAGTTGAATCAATTTTGGTCGGCCGTTTCCAATACGAAAAGCAAATGGTGTTGTTTTCTGGATTACTTGTACAGAACCCTTCTAATTTGTATCATAAACTTTCATATTTACGAAATAGGTCATATTACTTTCTTATTACATGCTGCACAGTTTGCACAGACCGAACAGAAATTATTCGGGATGGTTTCGAAGCTCCCCCTGGCGGGATACATCCTCGTGACCTTCATCTTTCTCCTTGACCTCTGTATTAGTTATGGCACCATATACTGGTACTACCAAGACCAAGATGTCAGTGGCGGCAACACCAAAATAAAAATAGGACTGTGGAGGCACTGTACAGAGGTCACGTCCTCCGGATCCACCACTGAAAATTGTTACTGGCTGTGGGATGATAACTTTGCCATTGATAAAAGTAAGAGGTCTTGATTTTGAATTTTTGGTTTATGATAGGATTTTGTTCGTTTCGATATTGTTTTTGTATCTTTGTTTTTATTTCATTCTGTCCTTGTTTTGTTTTGTTTTGCATTGTTACTTTTGTGATCAGTCTCTTTTCTTTACACTTCTATTTCAGTTTAAGTTTCTTTTCATTAAGGATTCCGACTTCCGTCGGAATCCTTTCTGTTATTGTATTGTCTTTTCTTTATTCTTATTAAGGATTCCGACTTCCGTCGGAATCCTTTCTGTTATTGTATTGTCTTTTCTTTATTCTTATTATTCTTATTATTATTCTTACCCCCAAACGTTCCAGACACTTTACAAAAAAGTACCGCAATGTATGATAAAGTGGAAAATACCATGTGAAAGAGCATATCAAGATCTCAATTCAAATTTTTTTTCTTGTCCAAAAGTTTACATATGCCCCCGCTAGAGGTCATCAAAGGTCAAATCTTTAAACTCTCATAACTCCTAAAGTAATCGTACGATTTGAACGAAATTTGTTTTATATTGTTCTTTGGAAAATTTGTAAACTTTTATACGCTTACATGCTCGATGAAATATTTACGGTTTTCGCTCTATTACGAGTTGAAAATGGAATTTTAAATTGGCACAGTGCCAATTTCCTCAGTTTTTGAGATTTTGAGTTGAAACTTAGATGGTAGGTAACTTATAGGTAGTCATTTAATGTTGACCTAGTTTCAAGGTCAAATTTTGCTTCTCAAGGTCACAACAAACTTTTGCCTATAGAACAAAGACGGTTTGACCTTGAGAGTTCAAACTTCATACATATAATCGTTGAGCCAAGCCCTTTCACCTTGACCTTGACCAAGGTCAAATTCTCTTTCTCAAGGTCACAACAAACTTTTGACTGTAAAACAAAGACTGTTTGACGTTGAGAGTTCAAACTTTACACAAATATTCCTTGCATCAAGCCCTTTCACCTTGACCTTGACCCAAGGTCATTTGTTTGATTTCAAGGTCACAGCATACTTTGGTTGATAAAATACTGAACTTTGATCAGTTTAAGATCAATTTTGATGAGAATAACCTCCAATACTTATCTTTTATCTGTGACATTGGTTCAAGGTCAAAGAGTCATTCTCAATGTCATAACAAACATTTCCTCAAGTAGAATTCACATTTCTGGTCCTTCACTATTTAGTCTTCACACAAGTAGTCCTTCTTATTTGAAATTAACATAGTATAGGAAAGATAACTCTTTTCTTCTTGTTTTCTGTTTCTTTTTTTTTTCTTATTAGCATTACATATCTGTACTTTCATGTTGTTGTCATTTTCTATTAATAGAAATTATCTCGTTGCAAAATCATTGTGCAATTCTGTTTTGAGAGTGTAATTGTAAAGGATTTGATATAGAGCATGGAGTTTAAAGCTTTCGTAAGAATGAAAGGTATTTATTATATTTTTCTTCTATTTTGTTGATAAATAAATAAGAGTCCCAAATTAGACATCAGCTCTTTTGACTCATCTGCTGAAGTGAATAAGGTACGAAAGCAACTATACTTTTTACCATCTTCTTTTTTTCGCATTTTAACACTTCAGTTCCGAGGAAGGTCTAATAAAGGAGGAATCCGTCTGTTGCTTGCAACAGTAGCCATCTAGTTATTCTTATTATTATTATTATTCTTACCCCCAAACCGTTCCGGTCACTTTACAAAAAAGTACAGCATCATATGAAAAAATGGAAAGTACCATGTGAAAGAGCATATGAAGATCTAAATTTAAATTTTTTTTCTTGGCGAAAAGTTCACATATGCCCCCGCTAGAGGTCATCAAAGGCAAAATCTTTAAAACCTTATAACTCCTAAACTAACCGTACGATTTGAACGAAATTTGTTTTATATTGTTCTTTGGGAAATTCGCAAACTTTTATACGCTTACATGCTCGATAAAATATTTACGGTTTTCGCGCTATTTTGAGTTGGAAATGGAACTTTAAATTGGCACAGTGCCAATTTCTACAGTTTTTGAGATTTTGAGTTGAAACTTGGATGGTAGGTTACTTATAGGTAGTCATTGATGATGACCTAGTTTCAAGGTCAAATTATGATTCTCAAGGTCACAACAAACTTTTGCCTATAGAACAAAGACTATTTGACCTTGACAGTTCAAACTTCACAAATACAATCATTGATCCAAGCCCTTTCACCTTGACCTTGACCCAAGGTCAAATTCTCATTCTCAAGGTCACAACAAAATTTTTCCTATAGAACAAAGACCATTTGACATTGAGAGTTCAAACTTGACGCAAATATTCCTTGCATCAAGTCCTTTCACCTTGACCTTGACCCAAGGTCATTTGTTCGATTTCAAGGTCACAACAGACTTTTGTTGATAAAATATTGAGCTTTGAATAGATGAAAAGAAATCTTGATGAGAATAAACTAAAATGCTTATATTTCATCCATGACCTTGGTTCAAGGTCAAATAAACTTTTTCCAGGTCATAACAAACATTTACTCTTGTAGGATTGATAGGATTTTGTTCTTAAGTATTTATTCTTCACACAAGTAGTACTCTCTTATTTGAACTTTACATAGTAAGATAGATAACTCTTTTATTCTTGTTCTCTGTTTCCTTTTTTATCTTAGTAGCATTACTTGTCTGTACTTTCATGCTGCTGTCATTCTCTATTTATAGAAATTTTCTCATTGCTAATTCATTGTGCAATTCTTTTTGGGATAGTAATTTAAAAGGATTCAAAATGGATAGAATAGATCAAGGAGTTTAAAGCCTTCCTAAACTTGAAAGGTATTTATCGTCTTTTTCTTCTTTTTTGTCGATAAATAGATAAGAGGCCCAAGTTAGACATAATCTCTTTTGACTCATTTGCTGAAGTGAATAAGGTACTAAAGCAACTATTCTTTTTTTCATCTTCTTTATTCGGATTTTAACACTTCAGTCCCGAGGAAGGTCTAATAAAGGAGGAATCCGTCTGTTGCTTGCAACAGTAGCCATCTAGTTTATTTCTCTTTTTGTTTTGTGTTTGTTCCGTACTACAAAATATGTCTTCGTTTTATTCCATTTTCTATTTAATCTCTCTGTTTGCTCGTTTGTAAGTGAGCGTAAGTGTGTTGGGGGTGTTTTTGTTAGGTTTAAGAGTGTTTCTTTTTTCTTTTACTTTTTTTCTTTCTTTTTTTGTCTTTTTTTTTTTTTTTTTTTTTTTTTTTGTCTTTTTTTTTTTTTTTTGGAAAGTACAATTCTTTTTTTGTAACAAAAATAACAAGAAATTCGATGCAAAGATCGATGTTAGATTGATACAAAGCCTTTTCATTGAATTCGATTAATAAATTTCAAACTCGACTTCACATTTACAAAACGAAATTTCTTTTTCTATTCCAGTGTTTGAGGGCCAGACGCAGGTTTTCCAGTCTATTGGTGTCTTTGTTCTTTTTATCACCATGATCATTCTGTTCCTGAAAACCTTCCTCAAATCCTGCCGAGGTAACCAAGGTATTCTACCCGTGGCCGCTTCATTCACTATGTTAGCTGGTAAGTTCCTTAGTTTCTCCGAAAAACTTTTATTTCTTTATTTACTTTTTTTAAATCTATTTTTCTTTTTTTTTCTGAATCGCTCGAATGCAATGAAGTTATGTCGAATTCCGTGTAAACGAACTTTTCTTTTTGTATATATTATAAAAACATTTTTTCTATATAATAACAGTTTTGAAGAACAGATTATTGTTTGTGCGGTTCCTGTAGATGTTGCCAGGGCGGATCTAGAATAATTTCAGAAGTGGCTCCTGTCCGTCACAGTGCAGTGGAGATGTAAAGAGGGGGGGGGGGGGGGGGTACTCCGGAATATAATTCTTGAAATAACATATGAGTGAAACTGGTGAAAGCAGGAATTTTGGCAACTTTAAAGTTCAGGATCCTGACCCCTCTCCAACCCACCCCACTAAAGATTCATCCATGAGGAGAAATTATTCGCCTGTGACAATCACGACCTTTTTTTCTTCTTCTTTTACAGCGGCGTGTTTCATTGCCTCTGCGGCTACGTTTGCATATGGAATCCATGACACAGTAAATGTTAACACGTCCAACCTTCACTTTAGCCTGGGAGCCGCCGCTGTTTGCGGCGCGTTGGCGCTCATCACTGGCATTTTGCTCATCGTGGCGGCGGTGAAAGATTCCAAGTCCAGCAACTCTGTGGGAATTAAAGTTTAATTCTAGACTTGAAGCGGCGAATCTAATAATTATTTTATTCATATTATCATGTACGAAAGAATTCGACATAAGAATTTTGAGCCTTCTTTAAGTATACAAACATTGATTCATTTCACAACCTGTTTATAAGTCCAAGTTATTCTATCTAGTCACCTCTCTCTCTCTCTCTCTCTCTCTCTCTCTCTCTCTCTCTCTCTCTCTCTCTCTCTCATGTAAATGGATTTTATTGTTCTTATTGTAATGATTTGTCATATCATATATGTGATTTTATGCAATATACAATTTAAAAAAGGCCTACAACACAAAGGCTCTGATCATTTATACATGTACGAGGCCCTCGTATTTACAGTCAAAATTGTCTTGGTGTTTTTCGTTGCTATGGGGTCTTGGTGGAGATCCCTTCTTTTCTTCGTAGGATTAAAAGTAAACGTACTTAGGCCATACCAAATTAATTAAATGTTCTTTGGATTTCCCGCACCATATTTTTCAAAATTAAAAAAATAATATTATAAAAATAAAATGCTCGCCCGCACCAATAAATTTCTGGCTCAAGAATTTTTTAGGGTCGGTTCTGATTTCTGCAAATTTTAAGGCTTCTAGAAGTCTCAGATTGTGCAAATTTCGAAGAAAATGATACTTTTTGTGTTTGAAAAATTTCGTTGGGAGAAAATTTGTTGTCCCAAATACATGGCACTGAAAGTCAAGGAGGGGGAATGTTCGAAAATCTTTTCCGTACTGCTATGTGCCAGGCTTCCTAGTCACCAGATTCCTATGGGTATTCTTTTGTGAGTACGGAAAACATCAGAAATGTATTATTTCACTCGCTCGCACCTTAAAAGCTGCAATATTTAAAAAAAAATTATATTTTCGCTCGCTCGCACCCTTTTTTTCACAAGAAAATCCAAAGAACATTTAATTAAATTGGTATGGCCTTAGTTTAGTCTACAATGTAGTATGCAATGGAAAAATGATAGATAAATAAATTCTGATACAACCCTTTCCTTTCGATATTCACCTGTTGCTTTACAATACCATATCACAAAAGACAGATAAAGTCATGACCGTACAACAGCCGATCCTTTACATGCATTTCCACCATTTTTGTGATAAAAAAGTCTAGATCGAATTGAGGACCTGTTTGTTGGGAAGTTACACAACCAAGTGCATAATTCTGAAAACCAAAGATGAGGTTTATTGCACTGTGTACCATAATTACCCTTGGTAAGTTCTATTAATCCTTAAAACGAACATTTAAAAAGTTTTGAATTAAACTTTTTATCAGTATACAGACTTCGACGGATGATGTGATAAATTAAAAACGAAGACATTTCTAAATGAATGGAATGTTGAAGAGTCGTGAAATAAATGTGTGATAACATACGCCATTAAAAGCAATGTCTTAATTTTGCGTATTCTTCTGTTTCGGATAAGTTTTGAACACCGACTAGTGGTATACCGTATATTTGGTCACATGACGGTCACATGACTGCCTTCGGAATACACATTGAGGCCAAAGTTTTGGGCAATGTTGCCTAATTTGAAGAGTTTGAATCACCATGTAAATATAACACGTTACTGAGAGTACATTTGAAGAAATTAGAACTCACAATCTATTATATTTGAAAATAATGATTTATTCGTTTTTGTTATGCATATACATGTATATGTGTTATCAAAATTGAAATAATTATGTTCTCATGTGTCAAAATCGGTGCTACATATAGTCTGATTCTTCTTACTAGTAATGTGATTTAATTTCCATTACAGTTTATGGTGAACCTGGAAGGATGTTTGCGCCATTTATCTTCAAAGACAAGGTAGAAGGAGGACGAGATGGTTTACCCTTTCTCCCGGGTGTGAGTGAAGTCGGCCATGAAGGACCCAAACAAATGGCAAATACAGAAGAGGCTGGTCCAAAATTGCCTGAAAAACCAGAAAATCCTTTTCAAACGTCAGACACAGGTTCTGGTAGATTTAGCCTGCCTTGGTTAACTCCGGAGTCCCTTACAAATCAACAACTATCTGAAACAGCTCCAATTGACAAAATAAACAGTCTACCTGATAAAGAACCTCCTCAACATACAGCACCTCACGGTAAGCCGGAACCTCATCCTGGTCCTGATACTCCTGTTTCACATCATATCGGACATCCTGGTCCAGAACAAAAGCCTAACCATGAAAAGCCGGCAGATCATAAAGCCAATAATTTAGAACCACATTCCGAGGGCTCTCATCAAATGGAACATTCCGGCCCAGACAGGGGTCAAGACTTCAGACCCCATCATGGAAAACCTCATTCTAATCCTGGATTTCAGTTTCCCGATCATATGGGGCGACCTGAGCAGCATGGAAATCAAGAACAGAGACCTCATCATGAAATGCCATATCATCATATGCCAGGGCCACGCCCTCATCCTAATCCTCTATATCATCAGAATACAGGGCCTATGAGACCAGCTGGAGAGCATGGGGACTTGCAGAGACCTATTATGCAACACCAAAAACCAGAAAATAGGCCTCATATGCAAAATTTCATGTCTGGACCTCAAAATCATCCCAGATTTTCATACCCCGATCATATTGATCCAAACATGATTTCAAATGCAAGACCATATTATCATATGCAGAATATAAATGGAGGTGGATTACACCATGACGTATACCCTTTCGTCAAAGAATATAATTTCTTTCACCCTGGAAACGAAATGGGAGAAAATCATCCAGGACCCATATACCCAATGAGAGATCCCTATGAGTCGATGCAATTTTGGGGAAAGCCGTTGATGTATGGACAAAAGAAACCCATGGATAAGCCTCCAATGCCCATGGTTAACATGCTGAAAAAGGTATTGAATGGGAAATTCAAAGTTGTGGCAAATATGATTAGACTAGAGGCCTATCCAATAGATGAGAAAAATTATTTCCCAGATTTCATAACAGGAATACCTGAGCCGAGAGAGGAGATGAAATATTTACCACAAATGTTCCCTCCTCTACCAGGAAACGGCATGCCACAGTCGATGTTGAACCCTATGTTGCCATTGATGCCACGTCCCAGTAAGCCGATGGTTTCTGTACCAGAAAACAAACTTACTTTAGAAAGTCTCCTTCAAGATTATAAAGCCATGTTGGAGTCAACCCATCACAAACCTACACCTTTGTATGAAACATTGTTAAAAGATTATCAGAAAATGCTGGACTCCTCTCATATAGCGACCACTCTACCTGCGACTACTCCGACCGTACCGACCACTGCGGCAGTAGCGACCACTACAGAACTAGCTTCAACAACCACATCAGTCGAAAGTACCACTACTCCCCCTCCAATTGAAACCACGACGAATACTACCGAGTAAATAAATGATAAAAATTATATTTGTATATTGAAATGACAGTAAAAGTCGCATGGCAAACATTCTGATTTGCTTTACAGGAACAAAATATCTTTAGAAAAATATATCTTTAACAATGTTTTATCAATCGCCTAATGACAAAAGACGATTAAACACCAATTCAAAATCATGAGAACTTTCATCAGAGAAAATTCACACTACATAAAACTGCAAATAGCAAGCACGGACAACAAAAATGGTGGTCCGTCATTGTATGACAATTGAGTGGTTATCCGGATAAGTAAAGAAGGGACACAAAAATTTCACCATCAAAGAACCAGAAAAAACGTTAGCAACCGTGTTAACCTACACTGTTCAGAAACGAAGCAAAGGCACTATTGCAACACAAATGGCAACATATAAAATGAATGATATCATTCGCAACGGGCGATAATATCCGGGAGGCCATCTACTGTATTGATAGCAAATAATGCACCTTGGAGCTATCCGAATTACATATTCACAACCGTCCCAATTATCCGATAAACACGAACGAAAGTTGTAGAAATCCTGTTTATATATCAACTAAAATTCGTCGAAATTAGGTGACAAGTCTATTAGCCTTTGGTAAGAAAACTCGATGAATGGATATCAGAAGAATTGGAACTTATGAGATAAATAATTGCTGATCTGTATGAAACGAGCTGATGTTCAATCGCACAGGGGGCCTGGTCATTTCTTACATACCGCAAATAGAAGTGCATTTCATGATTGTCGTTCGCATCAAACTGACCTACATTTAGCCTTGAACATTCTCAAACAAGAGGCCAATAAGCCACATCGCCCACCTAAGAACACTTTGTGTTTATGATTACGCATAAGTCAAAATATTTTAAGTCGTAATGAGATGAAGATGTCTTTGAACAGAAGTACAAGTTTACTAGTAGAGTCCATAAAATTTAAATCAATGCAGCAATTCTAACAAAGAAATCTGAAATATGCCAGATCTCTCAGATATCTTTAATTTATTTTGTATGTCCTCTATTTTTATACCCATTTACATAATTATCCATCATAGTGTTGCTCGGGCCCCTGCGTCATGACGTCTTGTTTGTATGGACATCTTGCAGTAAGAAGGCTATTTTTTCACAACTATTGTGAGTTCTTTGATACATGTGATAACAGGAAAGGTAGGAAGGTTATGCGCACGTGATCCGGATAACCACACCATTTGCTACTTGTGTAACAGATGACCGTCCTAAGTCCGCACAGGTTGCCAATTGGTCTCGTTGGTTTATGTGTGCTCTTTTGTGTATTTTGTTTCTGAATTTGTTCTTTGTATTCTTTGTCCATTTTGCCTTTCTTGCTTTGCTAATACCGGTAACTCTGTGATTTTGCATAGGTTGTTTGGTGTTTTGCTGTGATCAGCTTACTACATGTAGTAACACGTTTTTCTGTCGATGAAATGATTGTTGAATAGATCACAAATCCTTGCATTTCATATCTGCAATATGTCTAGTCAGAATATGGGCATTTTATACGCAATGTCATTCTGAGTATAAATCAAACTATGTCTCCTTATACTACTAAGAGCTGTGCCTTAAATAGGGCAATTTCTAACAACATATGGGTAAAAAAACTTCTAAGTTCCTCCTCCTATAATTGGTCAATTGTGGCCAAAATTACCTAATTGAAACTTTAAATTACTACGTACGTTGTAACAATCCAAGAACAGCTCATGTACAAAATTCTACTGCAGTTAAGTTTTTTTTCCATTGCAGGAAAAAGGTAAGAAAATATTAAAATGACGGACAAAAAGACAGATGGACAGACTAATGAATAGATAGAATAATTCATAGTTCCTATCGGCTGTCTAGGGAACTAAAACCAGACAACTCTATTCACAAGGCAACACAATATATAAAAGTACAATCTAAGAAAAATTTCATTTGAGGAAGACATTATTTACAATATGTACATAATATATATTTAGAAAATATAAAGAGATATAAGCAATTTGATCAAATGCATGATTTAAGCACAATCATTTATGTCATTATATTTCTGGATTATATCAGCACGATCAATGTCTTGATGAGGTCGTTGATCCAAGAGTCCGTGCAAACAAAGTTTGCCTGTCAAAAGTTTTTTATCCATATCAATGCTGCCTCGATTCCGTCTCAATTCTTGCTTTCTTAGAGGAGCACGGCATGATCAAGAGAGGTTCCGAGAATAAGAAAGCAGCGGCGTCCTCGTTGCTTGCAAGAGTTTCCTCGAATTTCCTCTTCTTGTGTGATTTCTTGGGGTTTATGACGATCGGCTTTCTTTCTTCTATAGGATTATGGAGGTCTTCTTCGATGCGGTACTCTCTCCATTCTTTCTGAGTGAAATCGTAGTACAGGTTGCTCTGAATTCGTCTGTCTCTGATTGTGAAGAAAGAGTCGTCGTCATCATATCTGCGGTTTGTGATTAGCATTCTGTAAAAAAAAACAATATGTACTATAAACAACAACAACAACAGAAACAACAAAAGCAACAACAAAGTTATAATCATCACCCTCATCATAGTTCCCATCATTGTTGTCGCAGTTTTCATTACAATTTTGAAGAAGAACAACAAGAATTCTAACTTACCCAAGTTTTTCCCCGACTCTCTCTAGTTGCCTCCTCACTCCTTCCTCCTGTCTTTCCAGTAGCTCTGCTGCTGTAGATTCATTAACTGGTGTAGACAGAGGAATCCGCCTAGGGACACTGGCCGAGGTTGATGCCGAGGTTGATGCTGAGGTTGATGCCGAGCTGGTTGATGCCTTAGCTACACTAGCCTTGGTACTGACAAACAACTTCTTCCTCTGTAATGGTGCACTCTCCACGTCAATGATGCGGTTACGTTTTGCGTCATAAACTTTGTCTGATGCGTCATCGTTGCGTCGTTTACGAGAGGCAATATGAACAGGTGTACTATGTCCCTGTAATAATGAAAAGATGTCGTTATAAGAATGAGATTCAATAAGTTTACGCTCATAAATTCGAAGTTTATCATGAAATATTATATAATAGATTAAAACACAAAGTAATACGGACTCTTAAATATGAAAATGGTGCAATTATAGACTTCATTTATCTGAACTTTTTTTTAATTCTTGAAAATCAAATTCTATACTTTTTATATCTCGAAGTAAAAATAAAACTATCAAGCATGGAATTATCAGTCGAGCTTTATACATGTACATTACAACAGGAACATTTCTAAAACAAAAGCAAAATTGAAAATCACAACAATTTTCGCAAAAGAATTCCATCAACTCAACTCAAAAACTAAAACTTAATTTTCAGCATTAAAAACTTAGAATTCAACATAAAAATATCATCGGACAGAATTCAAAGTTTTGGAATAACAATTGTTCCGTTTTGAAAAATTCATGCAAGACAAAAGAAAAACAAATTGAATGTAAAATAGAAAAAAAAGTTAACAGAGTGAAAATACCATGCAAACTTTGTTTATAAGAATGTTTTTATACCTTTAGAGTTGAAGTGTATTATTGTCATCTTAATCACATGTTTAGCATATCATTGTTTATTTCACAATGAACGCTTACATTACTGGCGGATCCATAAATATCCTGGTAGAGTTTGTCCTGTCTTGTAGTCTTACTTCCGGTTGCCAACGTTGTCCACTTCCGGGCTGGCTCAAAAGTCTAAAAATAGAAACAAGGATACCATGGAGAGAAATATTTCTGAGACATGAAATAAAAATTTTCAGTAAATTTGTGTAAATTTGAAATCCACCGATTAAGAAACCTCATATCGCCATTTGAATGATAAATGGTACTGTAGGAAAGTTGTACCCGACCAGTAAATGCAAAAACGTTTGACGTTGTGCTCCTGCTGTCTTCGATCGCCCTGACGTGACGATTTATTCAGTCAAATTATTCTATCTGTAATAAAAATTAAGCCGATATAAAATCTCACTTACCTTTTGGAAGTCGTTATTTCTTTCCATGTTGAATCGTAGAAGCTCAAGTCAAAAGAAATTCTAGGTAATCGCAAAAAGTATATCAGAGTGATAAAGCACGTCCACACTCGTGAAGCTATGTAGCTTTGTAGTTGAACACTGTGACGTAACAGTTCCAGGAAACATCGCGAGACTCTCGGAACTTTTACCCGTTAGTCGTAAAATAATTCCTTATCTTTCACAGTTTATTGTTTTCCTTATTCCCCACCCCAAACTTCCTCTTCGAAATGAAAAATGCTGATGAAAAGTCAATCGAGTTAGTTTATTACTTCCCGTGCAAACATGTGACGTCATAATAGCCACGATGACGTTATCTACTTTTACGCGCGATCGAACATAATTTTGATTGGCGTAAATTTTGGATAGAGGAATTTCGAACGCAGATTTCAAATAATTTCTTTCTTTGATGCCCAGAACTCATGAACACACATGAAAAATTCATGAACACACATGTAGATTCTGAACTCATAAGCACACATACAGAACTCATGAACAAACATGCAGAACTCATAAACATACATGTAAAACTCATGAACACACATGCAGAACTCATGGACAAATATGTAGAACTCATGAACACATATGCTGTACTAATGAACATACACAGAACTCCTGCACACAGATGTAGAACTCATATGCACACATACAGAACTCATGAACACACATGCAGAACTCAGTCATGAACACACGTGCAGAACTCATGGATACAGATGCAGAATTTATGAACACATTTGCATTACTCATGAACACATACAGAACTCCTGAACACATATGTAGAACTCATGAGCACACACGAAGAACCCATAAACAAAGATGCAGGACTCATGAACACACATGCAGAACTCATGAACATATATGCAAATGTTATCCCTTCTAAAAAGGAGAACATGTTCTCGTATCATAAAAAGTTTTCGTCTTGAACCTGCATGGCCGGTTTTCGTCTGTCATACCGTATATAATTTTTCATCACAATTCATGGACCCATGTATTTTTGCGAGCCAATGTTGCTATTCGCTCTACTTACAATTTGAAAAAAATTAGACCTTGTGTGAAAATACGCCATGTGCGCATTTGCACTAAAAATGCTTAAGAGAAAGAAGAACGCGCGAATATGATGTCCGCATAATGCATCTACAAGCCTGTTAAACTACGTCATCGTATGGGTACCGAATCCACACACAAGACGCCATTTTCGTCCCTTCGTGAGATAGTTAGGGCATAAACTACATTGTAATACTAAACAACTGAGTATTTCATATTCATTGTTTGCACGGAATCTTAAATACCACACACTATTCCGTCAAGCAAACATTTTTTTTTAATTTTCCTCCGTTCTCTCAATCATTCGACATTAATCTCAACCACATGTAAGGGTACCGAACACACTTTTTCACAGTGGACTGGGATTTTGACAAAAATTGCAGTAAAATTAGTCTGAAAACTGACAACAATATACACTACCTAGTCATCAAGTATGTCAATAGATACCAAAATCGATAGTAATTACGTTGACCAATCAGACATCGTGACCGTGATAGAATCTTCATTCTATGGATAACGAATGCACTTTTATTTAATAGCTACGAATACACTCTAGCCGTTCGAAATGGTCATACTTCTTTGATGTTTATTTTATTGCCTTTCACAAGAACAATAAATCACTATGCATCCATAACTTGGACATGTATTCGCCACTTACAAATTGAACCAATGATGTACAATCCAACTTTATTTCTCCAGCGTCAGTTCATTAAACTACGGTAAAATTTGAGGGCGTAGACTTTTCGTCAACTGACCCCAAGATCCATGTATGTTACAAATGAACTTTCACATTGAATACTTTATGAAAGTTTTTGAAATCTCGTTTCCCTTGATTATTTTTCTTCTGTCGTTAGCAATGAGGGGGAAATAGACCTGAACTAAACTGACATCCATGAGAAATATTACATTGTACGTGTTGTATATGTATTGTATGTTACATTTTTAAATGACCAATCAATGCTATGACGAAAAACAGAAGCCAAAGTAGATGGAGATGAAGTATTTGAAATTTGTAGTCTATCCATTGTGTATCCAAGATGGTATATGAACTATACAATACCAAGAAGTCATGAAAAGGAAATAAGATAAAGATTTAGTGTAATTTATAAGACGATAACACGATTTTTCGGAGAAAATCAGCAAAACAGGGTGCTCTGGATCTAGTAAACAGGACAGTAAGTCTTATATGGAGTATTGTTTTGGACGTATTGATAAGCTCTCATTGAGTACAATTTAGGACTTATGGAGTACTGTTCCAGTCTATTTGTGTTTTGGACGTATTGATAAACTCTCATTGAGCACAATTTAAGACTTATGGAGTACTGTTCCGGTCTATTTGTGTTTTGGACGTATTGATAAGCTCTCATTGAGTACAATTTAGGACTTATGGAGTACTGTTCCGGTCTATTTGTGTTTTGGACGTATTGATAAGCTCTCATTGAGTACAATTTAGGACTTATGGAGTACTGTTCCAGTCTATTTGTGTTTTGGACGTATTGATAAGCTCTCATTGAGTACAATTTAGGACTTATGGAGTACTGTTCCGGTCTATTTGTGTTTTGGACGTATTGATAAGCTCTCATTGAGTACAATTTAGGACTTATGAGTACTGTTCCGGTCTATTTGTGTTTTGGACGTATTGATAAGCTCTCATTGAGTACAATTTAGGACTTATGGAGTACTGTTCCGGTCTATTTGTGTTTTGGACGTATTGATAAGCTCTCATTGAGTACAATTTAGGACTTATGGAGTACTGTTCCAGTCTATTTGTATTTTGAACGTATTGATAAGCTCTCATTGAGTACAATTTAGGACTTATGGAGTACTGTTCCAGTCTATTTGTGTTTTGGAGGTATTGATAAGCTCTCATTGAGTACATTTTAGGACTTATGGAGTACTGTTCCAGTCTATTTGTGTTTTGGACGTATTGATAAGCTCTCATTGAGCACAATTTAGGACTTATGGAGTACTGTTCCAGTCTATTTGTGTAGCACAAATTGAGAATCCTTTCAGACTTATGGGTAAGCCTTTATGGAGCATCATTTAGGACTTATGCCGAAATACTTCTGAAGCATCATTTAGGACTCATGGATTACGGTTAAGGACTTACGGGGTATCATTTATGCAGTACCATATAGGCACATTAAGTTGTATTTAGGATTTATGCAGTGGTATTTATAAATTTCCAATTAGGACTTATGATTCAGGACTTATGAAACTTTAACTTATGAAAATTCAGTAACGTATTCAAGTTACACTTATGGAGTACCATTAAGGACTTATTAAGTATCATTAAGGACTTATTGAGTATCATTAAGGACTTATTGAGTATCATTAAGGACTTATTGAGTATCATTTAGGACTTATTGAGTATCATTAAGGACTTATTGAGTATCATTAAGGACTTATTGAGTATCATTAAGGACTTATTGAGTATCATTAAGGACTTATTGAGTATCATTGAGGACTTATTGAGTATCATTAAGGACTCATTGAGTATCATTAAGGACTTATTGAGTATCATTGAGGACTTATTGAGTATCATTTAGGACTTATTAAGTATCATTAAGGATTTATTGAGTATCATTAAGGACTTATTGAGTATCATTAAGGACTTATTGAGTATCATTAAGGACTTATTGAGAATCATTAATGAATATAGAGTAGAACGTATGGATTGATATTTAGGACTTATGGAGTTGTACTTATGGCGAACCGTTTAGGACATATTGAGTACATATGCCATTTATCAGTTTATACATACTAAGTTGCACTGAATATCACTTTTGAAGTGACTACTTTTTTAAAAAAAAATGTCAGTTGGAGATCTATTAGTCAAGCTGAATCCAATTATTGTGCTTTTCATACTGTATTTGTGTGTTTTAAAATTGTTAACGCCTATTAGATTGAGGAAGCAGACAAATTGTTTCTCCAGGTAGAAAACTACACCATTTTTCATTATTACGTCGAATGGCCAAATGTCTACTAGGTAGATATCGGAGTTAATTTAACTTCCTCTATATTAATGCGTGCTTTTTTTTAAGTGTGTGTTCAGTGTTTGACGTTGTCTTTGTCATTAAAACTGTTCGAATAACATAACCTACTTTTCTACATGCTGCATGCATTCATCGAGTTTTCCTGGTCTAGTTGACTGCCACAGAGATGTGTTAGATGTACTACGTTAGTCTAATGACGGACTAGGTGTAGATGCATTGGAGGCGCATTTACTCTCACATTCTCAAACAAGAGGTCCATCGTCCACATCGCTCACATGAGAACGGAAATTGATAGACGAAAAGGCAGAGAACTAGATAACCAGGAAAATGCATAGCTCATCTCCACTATGTAGGGGACTAAAACAGACAACTCCATGCACAAGGGAGCACAAAAATGTACAAGTATACAAGGCTTAGGATAGGGCAAGATAATTTTCCTCAAAAATAATGCAGAAAAAGGCATTCTAGGAAAAATATAAAACTTCATTTGTGAAAGACATTATTTACAATATGTACACAATATATAATTAGAAAATATAAAGAGATAATAGAAATTTGATCAAATGCATGATTTAAGCACATTATATTTCTGGATTATATCAGCACGATCAATGTCTTGATGAGGTCGTTGATCCAGCAGTCCGTGCAAACCAAGTTTGCCTGTCAAAGTTCTTTTTCCATATCAATGCTGCCTCGTTTCAGTCTCAATTCTTGCTTTCTTAGAGGAGCATGGCATGATCAAGAGAGGTTCCGAGAATAAGAAAGCAGCGGCGTCCTCCTGCCTTGCAGGCGTTTCCTCGAATTTCCTCTTCTTGTGTGATTTCTTGGGATTCTGGACGATCGGCTTTCTTTCTACCGTAGAATTTTGGAGCTCCTCCTTGATACTGTACTCCATCCATTCTTTCTGTGTGAAATCATAGTACAGATTGCTCTGAATTCGTCTGTCTCTGATGGTGAAGAAAGAGTCATCGTCATCATATCTACGGTTTGTGATTAGCATTCTGCAAGTAGAAAAAAAAATTATATTTACATTATAAACAACAACAAAAACAACAGAAAAAACATATTATACAACTACATAATCTTCGTCATCGTTGTTTTCGCAGTTTTTATTACAATTTTGATAAAGAAGGAGAAGAAGAGGAAGAAGAAGAAGAAAGGAATAGGACATCTAACTTACACAAGTTTTTCCCCTACTCTCTCTAGTTGCCTCCTCACTCCTTCCTCCTGTCTTTCCAGTAGCTCTGCCGCTGTAGATTCATTAACTGGTGTAGACAGAGGAATCCGCCTAGGGACATTTGCCGAGGTTGATGCCTTGGTTACACTAGCCTTGGTACTGGCAAATATTTTCTTCCTCGGTAACTCTGCATCATGAGGCTCCGCGTCAATGGTATGGTTACGTTTTGCGTCATAAGCTCTGTCTGATGCGTCATCGCTGTGTCGTTTACGAGAGGCAGTATGAAGAGGGGAACTGACGCCATTGGTACTATGTCCCTGTAATCATAAAAAGATGATTTTTTTATATTGCATGAAGACTGATATTTTCGTTCATGCATTCGAAGATTACCATGTATATATTATATTTATATACTAATGAAGTAAAATGGACTCTTTTGTATGATAATGGTATACTAAAAAGACTCGTACATATAATAAGACTATGAATCATAATAAGCTTCAAATTTATTTTAACTTCGTTTTAATTCTTGAAAATCAATTTTATACTTTTTACGTATAATATTTAAGTAAAAATAAAGATATTAATAGTCTATCAAGCATATTATTATCAATTTCATAAATTGCAACAGGAACATTTCCAAAACAAAAGCAAAAATCTGAAAAATCACAACAGTTTTCGTAACATAATTCCAACAACTCAATTCAGAACTCAAACATAACTTAATTTTCAGCATCAAAAACTTAATAAACATAGAAAATACCACCGGATAGAATTCAAAGTTTTAAAATTATAACATTTTGTTCTTTGTTGAAAAATTCATGCAATTTGAGACAAAAGAAATACAGTTTGGATGTAAAACAGAAAAAAAAGTTAACAGAGTGGAAATACCATGCAAACTTTGTTTATGAAAAATATTTTATACCTTTAGAGTTGAAGTGTATTATTGTCATCTTAATCACATGTTTAGCATATCATTGTTTATTTCACAATGACGCTTACATTACTGGCGGATCCATAAATATCCTGGTAGAGTTTGTCCTGTCTTGTAGTCTTTCTTCCGGTTACCAACGTAGTCCACTTCCGGGCTGGCTCAGAAGTCTAAAAATAGAAACGAGGGTACCATGGTGAGAAATATTTCTGGAACATGTATTAATAATTTTCAGTAATGTAAATTTGAAATCCACCGATTGAGAAACCTTATACTGTCATTTGAATAATACAGGATGCGTGGTAATACAGGAAAGTTGTACCCGACCAGTAAATGCAAAATATTTTGACGTTGTGCTCCTGCTGTCTTCGATCGCACTGAATTGACGATTTATTCAGTCAAATAATTCTATCTGTAATGAAAATTAAGCCGATATGAAATCTTACATACCTTTTGGAAGTCATTATTTCTTTCCATGCTGAATGGTAGAAGCTCAAGTCAAAGAATTTTTAGGAAATCGCAAAAAGTATATCAGAGTGATAAAGCACGTCCACACTCGTGAAGCTATGTCGCTTTGTAGTTGACACTGTGACGTAATAATTCCAGGAAACATCGCGAGACTTTCGGAACTTTTATCCGTTAGTCGTAAAATAATTCCTTATCTTTCACAGTTTATCGTTTTCCTTATTTTTCCCCCAAACTATCCTCTTCGAAATGAAAAATGCTGATGAAATGTCAATCGAGTTTGTTTATTACTCTTCGTGCGAACATGTGACGTCATAATAGCCGCGACGACGTTATCTACCTTTACGCGCAGTCGAACGTAATTTTAATTGGCGTTATTTTTGTAGAGAGGAAAAACGAAGCATGAGATACAAATTCTGAATGCAAATTTTCACTCATTTCTTTCTTTTATTTCCAGAACTCATTGACACACATGTAGAGCGCATGAACTCACATGCAGAACTCACGAACACACATTCAGAACTCATTAACACATGCAGAACTCACGAACACACATTCAGAACTCATTAACACACACACAGAACTAATGAACACACACACAGAACTCATGAACACACATGTAGAACTCATGAACGCACACGCAGAACTCATGAACAAATAGCGAAACCCATGAACACACATGCAGAACTCATGAACACACATGCAGAACTCATGAAAACATCAGTATGGAAAGCAAATAGAATCACGTCTCAAAAGGAGAACGTGTAAAATTCTATTCTTGAAACTGACTGGTTTATAAACTTTCATCGAGATTCATGGACGGGGTGGAAGTTTTTTTTCCATGAAATTAAGAATCATTGCGAAGTGTTCGTAAAAGTCGTTTTTCAACTTGACGTGCTTCGGGACTTCGCACTTAATTAAGGGGTCATATAAAAGAAATCAGGTGCATTTAGAAAAGTAAAATCTGACCACTAAATGGACAAAATGATACTGGAGAGCTATAAATATGGATTTCAAACATGAAACCAAATAAATTCTTCACAGAAAGTATTCTAAGTTCATTGGAATAAAATCAACATTTTGCGTTAGTGGTACAGTCCCTTCCAAATGCAAAGTCCGCAAACATGAAAAATTTCCAAACGGAGCCAATTATTAACTACATTTTTGTTAGTATGTATTAGTGATGTAAAATCGGAACAGTTTAACGAATCGATTATCGGACACTATCGGAAGCACTGTATCGGTTTATAATCGATTATCGGAACTAGGGACATTTACTTACAATATTTCTTTTATACATAGTACGGAAAAGTTGAAACATGGACTACATATCATGACTTTTTATTTCAAACATTAATTAATGAACATGTTTTGTTCTTTCTATAACATGAAATAATAAAATCATTGACTAGAAACTGGAACAAAGTTGAACAAAGTAAGTAATTTTATAAGGAAACAAGATGTCTTTGTGAAACACTATGTCCTTATTTTTATGCTTTATTTCAAATTCAAAATATCGAAAATCTAACTTCCAAAACGCTCAGACTATCCAAATGAGTCCTTTCGGTACGTGAACATGGAGTAAAACACTAACAATTTTTACAACGTTTTCGTCTATTATTGAAACAAAACGTAAAAAAACGGAATTTGACCCAAAAATTTCAACTCGTTTTTTCGGCACTAATTTCGCGATAAGACGGTAGGAGCATGAAGATAGATAATTAATCTATCGATATACATCGTATAAATTCAGAAAAATCCACTTTAAATTAGCCTGCCTGCAGATTTCTTCCAGCTCGTCGATGGTGCAGAACTCCGTGTCCGCTTTTGGAAAGAAAATTAACAAAACAGCCGAAGAGTTCCTATTGTTGACGCCGAAACGGACACGGAATTTGTGATAAGCTAGAAGAAATCTGCAGGCAGGCGAATTAATATTGATTTTTCTTATTCTATACGATATACATGTATATATGGATAGAATAATCATCTAAGGGTGGGGTTATTTAAAAGTCCGATAATCGATTTTCAAAATCACTATCGATTGTCGCCGACTTTGACATTTCAACGACGATATCGGCGATATCAGCGTCAATCGTTTTACACCACTAGTATGTACAAAAACAAAAAGGAAAAGAAACTTACCGTTACTGCTGAATTATTCCGACGTGGTAATTGTGGTAACTGAACTTAACTTTTTATTGTTTTGTTTTGTTTTTCTTTATTTGTCTTTCTTTGCATTTATTTTGTTTTTTTAAGCTTTTTATGCGTGGTCTAAAGGGGGGGGGGGGGCTTCCTTTATAAAGGTATGTGCAGTTAGAATAGAGTTACTGTACACTTTTAAGGCTATCCAATGTATTTTTCCTTCACATATATATCATTGGGTATCCATCGAATCTCAAATTTGCAATATTTGTCAGACAAATTGTGGATATTACAAGAGTCAGAGTGTTATATGATATCAGGATATGTTAGAAATGCGAGTTCTGGATGCTGAAACTACTTGCAATAATGAATAATCTCATATACATTATTAAGGTAACTTTTATCAATGAACATCGATACATGAATATTATATGAATGGTTATGTTTTGATACAGGGCTCAATTAAAATATGTGGCCAGCGACTCCAGCCGAATGTCTCTACCAAAATTATCCGAGGAATAGTTGTTGAACATATGTAAATACACGTATGATTACAAATGTACATAACAATAAATGCAAAAACTCGCTGTGTGTTGCATACCATAAACAAAGAGGAAATCAAACATTTATTCTATATAGCAAATTAAACTAGGTCAATGCCCAAGGCCATGATCACTAGGTCAAATGTTACGACATAAATTGCAAGGAATATTATGTTTTTACTGTATATAGTTCCTTAGATCTTGCTTCAACCAGAAACTAAAACCAAAATGTTGACAACAGACAGACGGACAAACTCCATAGACCGGGACTGCTTTGCAATTCGGCCTATTATTGTTTGTTGATATCGCTTGTCGAATTTTACTCGTTTTGTTTCAAGAGCCAGCGATTTAAGATGACACCTTCATTGGCAAAAAAGGTCATGTTTAGAATTAGTCTAAATATTTTGGCCTGGGCAATCACAGATGAGACACTTCTTGTTTGAATGCGAATGCGCTGATTCTTTTTTTATGTAGAGCATATCTATATCAATAATGACAAGGTTAAGGTAAACAAGAATGGAGTATTTGGAGTACTTGTGATGAAAAAGAAACCACCCAACAGATAACAAGATATTATAAATTCACTTTAAATACGATTTAATTCATGACTTCATCAGTTTGTCTAACCAAATGTGTTTGGGTCAAAATTTCCTGTCGGTTGCTTATTGGGATCGTACGTTCCCGCCGACATAGAATTAGGATTAAAGTTTCCACTCGAAGAACCGGAAGAACTTGAAGATCCGGATCCGGTTTGACTTGCACCAAAACTTCCAGAGGACAGACTTCCGGGATTGAAACTTCCAGCACTGCCGCCGGTACCTCCAGGACTAAAACTTCCGGAACTACCCCCGGTACCTCCAGGATTAAAATTTCCGGCGCTTCCTCCGGTTCCGCCAGGATTAAATGATCCTGTTCCGTAATCTTTAGAGTTTGGGTCGAACTTTCCGGCGGAAAATTTGCTTGGGTCAAAGTTTGCTTGACCGGAAGCTGAGAACATACTGCTGGATTGTCTTCTCATCACACCTAGAAATAAAGGACAATTTTCAGAAATTTGTCGCTTAATAAAATTTTGAGGCTGTTACTATGGTGACTGACTTCTGACATTTCGTTCTTTCGCTTTGTCGACCCGACAACCAGATTAATATAGACTTTTCGCCCCGCTATTTATCGTTATTTCGGGGCGACAAACTGAAAATATGACGAAACACTACGCGACAAAACGAAGTCTAGAAGTTGATAAGCAGGGCGAAATTTATCGGGTTATCGGGGCGACAAAGCGAAAGAACGAAACGGCAGAAATTAGCCACCATAGTCACAGAAATTTAAAGCATCCCAACTCTGCTCCCCCCCCCCCCCCCCCCCCATTCTTCTGGATAAACGTTTCCGAATACAGTGCACTAAACATGGAAATGATGCATTTTTCGAATACATGTAATAAAACATCACTAGTGGTATTCCAAGACAACATTATTCGGAGATGAGGTGCTCTCGCATATAATTTCAAGTACATATAGCTATTTTATAAATAGCAAGAAGAGAAAGAAACGATCACGTAAAAATAATACTTAAAATATATTGTAGCAACAAATTACACATTATAATTACATGTTTTATTCAGTCACAAAAAAATCTAAGGTTTTAAAATGATTTCGGTGTAACCAATTATGCCAATTATGAATATAGACACAAACTTAACGTGCTGGGTAATTTCGAGCAATTCCTGGTCTTATTCTTTGATAATTTATAATATTATATAACCAGGATGTAACGTCGATTCTGATTGGCTGAAGGGCGAGTCATTATTTTTCGATAATGACCGCTGACGGAAGATAATGGCTCAATGTGGTATTTGTCCTGATTTCATTATTTACGATAAAAATTAAGATACATGTAGTTATTTTGTTTAATTTTAAAAGTCTAGATACGCTTTTCAAAAAAAGTGCAATCAATTATTAAGTTCTTAATTAAAAATTATGTTTTCATATTGATTTGAATCATAATTTTAATCATATGTAGTCTTACAATTCGTTATATAATGTAATATAACAAATAAGGACTTGGCCTTGGTCATTATGTCATTATAATGACCCGATGAGATTTGTAATATTGACCGAGGCCGAATATTACAAATCTCATCGGGTCATTATAATGGCATAATGACCTCGGCCAAGTCCATTTTTGTATAGTAATTTCATTCATAAAATCAGTCAAGAGAGTTTTCTTACCACACAGACATAGTGGCAAAATTACCACCACCACAATAAGATGTCTCATGTTCTTGGTTGTACAAAAAGTAAGGTGCCTGTGACAGTCCTAAAAGTGGTACTTCTTATTGATAAGCCCCAGGTCAAAGGTAAGAGATAAACTCCTTAACACCTGGCTCTATAATAAGAGTACTATCTATGAAATGTTTAAAACTTATCAGAATTAATGAAAAGAGATCATGCTTTTTGACTTTTGCAATTATACCTTCTTTGCAATCTGTCAGGATTAAAGTATTTGTCATTCGATCAGTATTGTTGACATGTCAATAATTTTGGATTCCAAACAAATATTCAAGAAGTGTGGGGGGGGGGGGGGGGGCGAGGGGTATTCCTCTCCCCTACCTCCCTCTTCCCCCGTCATCTTTCTCTCCCTCCCTTTAACCCTGCCCGCCCCCTCATTTAATTGATTGATCTGATAAATTTGCAAAGACATCTCTCTTGTTACAGAACACAATATTTTGTGATCTAACATTAGTTCAAATGAAGGTTAAAAGATCATAACATATACATGTGTTTCATCAGCGAGCCATTTTTACAAAGGTTTGGATTATCATTTTACAAACATTTTTTCTCAAAGCGATAATCATTTCTTTTTTTTTTTAATTCCTACATACTTTAATAAATAAATTCAATAACCAAATCTAATTTATTTGAAGAAAAAAAATAGGACTGTTCAACTGTTCAAGAGGTCTTTGACCCCAAATAATCCAAATGGTCTTGCAGATGACCTTGGCCCTTGACCCTTGAGTCTCATTATGCCTGGTCATCCCTGCAAGATTGATGGAAGTACAAATGTATTTGATATGGTTTTATCCATCATTTTTAGCTCACCTCGACGAAGTTGAGATGAGCTTATGCTATAACCCCGGCGTCCGCGTCCGCGTCCCCGTCCGCGTCCGCGTCCGCGTCCGGTTAAAGTTTTTGGGCAACTCAGTATCTGACAAAGTACTGATGCTACAGTAACCAAACTTGCACAAGTGATTCATCTTGGGATGCTGAGGTGAACCCATGCATCGGATGCAGCATCTGACCTACATTTTCCGGTTGAATGACTTTGTCAATGTCTGGTTAAAGTTTTTGGGGTAATTCAGTATCTGACAAAGTACTGATGCTACAGTAACCAAACTTGCACAAATGATTCATCTTGAGATGCTGAGGTGAACCCATGCATCGGATGCAGCATCTGACCTACTTTTTCCGCTTGAGTGATTTTGCCTTATAAGGCCAATATTGAGCAAAGTATAAGTGCTACATGTACCAAACTTGCATATTGGATGTATCTTTGATCAAACTTTCATAAAATGACCTTGACCTACTTTTTCCACTTGAGTGATTTTGCCTTTAAAGGCCAATATTGAGCAAAGTATAAGTGCTACATGTACCAAACTTGCATATTGGATGTATCTTTGATCAAACTTTCATAAAATGACCTTGACCTACTTTTTCCACTTGAGTGATTTTGCCTTTAAAGGCCAATATTGAGCAAAGTATAAGTGCTACATGTACCAAACTTGCATATTGGATGTATCTTTGATCAAACTTTCATAAAATGACCTTGACCTACTTTTTCCACTTGAGTGATTTTGCCTTTAAAGGCCAATATTGAGCAAAGTATAAGTGCTACATGTACCAAACTTGCATATTGGATGTATCTTTGATCAAACTTTCATAAAATGACCTTGACCTACTTTTTCCACTTGAGTGATTTTACCTTATAAGGCCAATATTGAGCAAAGTATAAGTGCTACATGTACCAAACTTGCATATTGGATGTATCTTTGATCAAACTTTCATAAAATGACTTTGACCTACTTTTTCCACTTGAGTGATTTTGCCTTTAAAGGCCAATATTGAGCAAAGTATAAGTGCTACATGTACCAAACTTGCATATTGGATGTATCTTTGATCAAACTTTCATAAAATGACCTTGACCTACTTTTTCCACTTGAGTGATTTTACCTTATAAGGTCAATATTGAGCAAAGTATAAGTGCTACATGTACCAAACTTGCATATTGGATGTATCTTTGATCAAACTTTCATGAAATGACCTTGACCTACTTTTTCCACTTGAGTGATTTTGCCTTTAAAGGCCAATATTGAGCAAAGTATAAGTGCTACATGTACCAAACTTGCATATTGGATGTATCTTTGATCAAATTTTCATAAAATGACTTTGACCTACTTTTTCCGCTTGAGCGATTCTGCCTTTAAAGGCCAATATTGAGCAAAGTATAAGTGCTACATGTACCAAACTTGCATATTGGATGTATCTTTGATCAAACTTTCATAAAATGACCTTGACCTACTTTTTCCCACTTTAGTGATTTTCTTATTATACATGTTCTTAGAGATATGTTTTAATTGAACTTTGCTGCCGCGAGGTGAGCTTCGTAATCTTTGATTACACTATGTTTCCTACTTATAACCGTTTCAAATTATCATTACGTCTACTATTTTTTATATTCATTTCTTTTTCATGAAAGTTAAATCTGCATGAGGGAAATATGCAATTAATGATAAAGCACTCATAAAGCATGTCACCATTGCTGTCGTTATGCGTTGATATATCCATAATGGAGTTTGTACGCCTTCCGGTAATGCGATACTACATTATTGCACATAATGATTGTAATGATTTCTCATTAATTTGATATACTAAATGATCATGCATCAGAGTATTACCAAGCTATTCACTATTGGGTTGTATACATCGCAAGATGTTCGCGAGAAACATGGTTGAAGTTGTGTTACTGGTTGGATTTTTCTTGCTGTATGGACAAGTTTTAGCGATACAGGGTGTGTACTTAATCTAATTCTGATACTTAATAATCAAACTTGTCTTCAGTGACACTGCTATCAAATAGAAATTTGAATTGTTTGAAAAACATGTTATGTGGATATCTAGTTTATATTCTGATATATTTTTAAATGTCAATATATAGATGTTCTATATTTCGTATATTGTAGGAAATTACTTTACACCACAACTGTGCGTTTTTCGAGGCCTCTGAGTAATCGGAAAAGTTGGAGGGTTGTGCGCACGTAATCTGAATAACCACACCATATGCTATTTGCGTGGCAGATGACTGTCCTAAGTCGGCACTGGTTAATCATTGGTCTCGTTGGTTTGTGTGTGGTCTTTTGTGTTTGATGTTTCTATTATGTGAGTTGGTGTTCCTTGTCCCTTTTGCGTCTCTTTCTGTGGTTGTGCTCTGTGTTTTGCTGTGGATATTGCAACCGAGTGTTGTTGGAGATCTCCTCCTTTCTTTTCTTGTAATAATTTTGAATATTGGCGTATATATGCTCTGTGATAACTATTTCATTACACCATATGCGCATTAAAACCCATTATGTCTCATCAGTTAAGTTCGATGGCGCAACAGAGGAAATCAATTATTCTATTGAAACAAATGGGAATCTAAGTTACTCAGTTAGCTATTTTGAAATTAAAATTTGATCCGATTTTAAAGACACACTCATCTTGCACTCACTCCGTCAGTGTCTCTCATCACCTATATCAAATGCCAATTTTGTCAGTGTCAGTCATAACCTACTCTGAATGGCTTTATAGAAATATCTCTTGTTACAGAACACAGCAAACTCGCTAGGAATCTGTTCCAGAACTATGACAAACTGGCACGCCCAGCAAACACAGCGGAAACGCCCTCCAACGTCACCATCTCCTTCCAACTGAGATACATCAACGCTTATGATAACGTGAGTATTTTCTATTGTGAAAAGATCGTTGTCATGTCCAAAGAAAACGTCTGTACTCATACGAAGCCGAGTTTGTTCGAACACGAAGGGAATTATAATTTCCTTACCTTTCAATGAATTGCTTTATTTAATAAATACTTGACAGAAGAGGAAACAACGAATTCTTCTTTCGCTGAGCTGACAACAGATCAAAGAGTGACAGGTTTAGCTAGAAAGAGGAATAATTTCAGAATAACGAACTACTTTAACTCTACATCAAAAGTTTTAAACAAAAAAAGGAATTCATTTTAACAGACATGTATGTTTCGTTTTTTTTTTTTTTTTTTTTATTCTCAAATTTGTATCTAATTACTTTTAGATCATATATGGTAAGGACCCCCCTCCCCCCAAAAGAGGACAAAAATACTCTTCATTCCTTTCTTGGATATCCTTTATCAAAGGGTAATGTCAACATCGCCACCATCTTTTGTTTTTAAGACATTGTCGGACTTTCCGCTCAAGTATAGGATGACTCCATATGTATATTACTCGGTATGAGCACGTCTTTTTTCAATTATTCTTTAAAGAAAACACGGGCTGTTCCTAATTTGCTGTTCTAAGTCACTGCCCATTGGTGTTTTCTCTATTTCGCCGTTTTTGCTGTGACGTTGCAGACTATCTTTCCCTTAGTTTTGAAAAAAAAGATACTAGAAATTCATATGACCAATTCCTACTCAGCACTTATCACAAAAGTTTTGTTTCCATGTTTCATTTTACAGAAGAATGGCATACTCTCTGTATATGGATGGTTAAATATGTTATGGACTGATCCAAGACTTCGATGGGAGTCTTTTAGTTATGGAGGCATCTCACAGTTACAGGTTCCTTATTCTCAACTATGGTTACCTGATCTGATAATGGTCAATAGGTACGGTATAGTCTTTTTTATTTTCTCTTTATTTTTCAAAGGGACTCTAAAGCAAAATACATCATTTATGCCCATAATGTCTTGCTGTTCAGTTGTGAATATTAAATCTCTTTAAGTAAAGGACTAAATTACGATAGTAAATATATGAAATTTAAGCACACCAAGCAGATAGGTGATAGGGTTTTGTCAAAAACCGATTGAATAGAATTGCTCTAAATAAAAAGAACACTCTTTGAACATCAAATTTTCAGCATTGACCCAGCTGTTCCCAGTCTTCCATCAAGCAGTATCCAAGCCCTTGTTTACAGTAACGGAACCATTTTCTTTACCATCCCTTCAGTGTTCCGATCACCATGCACCTCTTCCCGACGATTATCAGCTGTTTCTTGCCATTTCAAATTTACATCATGGATGCATGATGGATATGAAATCAATCTCAAGAAAACTAACGGAAACACGGTAGATATATCCGAAATCTCGCATAATCCGAGTGTGAAAATCTTGTCAACAAATGCTAGAAGAAGAGTGAATCGCTACCCTTGCTGCCCTGAGGAAATCCACTATGTTGACTTCACTATAGATATAGAACCGGAAGGAGCTGAATCTTCAGGAAGTGACGTTGGACAAGCGTCAAAACATCTTATTCTGCTCACTGCGTTGTCATTGGCTATTTCTGTTTAATCTAAATTTCTTTCTTTTTCATTTCATGTTTATGCAATTGAGCAATTTCAAATGTGCATCGTATAGGTTATATATCTTTGCATAAAGTCTACTTTATCAGTTTTAAGGTAAAATTGAAAATGAAAAAAGAAGGTGTAAAACGTTGTGAGGAAAAAATGTAGAGAATTGTTTAGTAATCTAGATGACTGTACTACCTTATTTTATCCATGCATATTGATTTCAAAAACTGTATTTACGTCAATGTTGAATCTTAATTACAGAAAATAATATATAATTTTCGGAGTTTTTTTTTATGTGTGTCATCGGAAATTAGATATAAGAGGGGATCTTCGTCAGTAAAGCATCGACACACCCATTGCTAAATGAAACAGCAGACAAGTAGGAAAAGAATTGCAAAGGGAACAGGGGATGCCAAATAAGACATCACTGATGACACAATATGGGTTTTAATGCGCATATGGTGTTCTGCGTTAATTATTCTAGAGCATATATACGCAAATATTAAAAATTATTACAAGAAAAAAAGGGGATCTCCAACAACAATTGGATGCAGCACCCAGAGCAAAACACAGAGCAGACACGCACGGAAAGAGACGCAAAAGGGACAAAAAACAGCAACTCACATCATAGAAACATGAAACACAAAAGACAACACATAAACCGACGAGACCAACTGACAACTCATACAATCACCGAGGAGTTCGACCGGTATTTAGAGTGGGCATGTGGTCGGGGTTCTGTCTTCTCTAGCGAGGTTTGGACAGGGCCCATCATGTCAATCAGAGTGCATTACTTATGTTATAAATGCGCTGATACAAGGCTGTACATTGGTCATTTATCGTTGATATTGAGGTCCAAAAATGGTGTTTCTATGTTTGTAACGCTTACTTTGTTAAGAGTAAATTCCTATATGTAAATTTCATTTTAGGCGAGTTTTGCGTAGCGATCTAGGCTATAGTGATCGCAGGATCCACGTGACCTCAGATTTGCCTCACGTGACCTGAAAGCGTGACATCCCCGGGCCCCAAAATGTATAAATCGAGTGAAGATATATATATTCACTCAGTTTTTCTTAACCCCGATCGTGTGGCCCCATGACGTACCTGGACCTCATTATTCACCATATTTATTTAAGACAGCTTACATTGCATTCCGCGTTTTAACAGTTGTTTCGTAATGTTTAAAAAAAAAGTTAGAGATTATTTTAAAAAGGATACTTTAGGATGCAGTAAACATCATCTGTCTCGTGTGCACGTGTATTGAGATTGCTTATAAGTTTATCGGCTATACTGTACCACGTGACACGATTCTGTAGGTAAAATTGTTCTCAGTGGGCAAGGGAACGCAGAACGTTCGGTTTTTCTATTATTTCGTGCAATACAGACCACTGCGCTACGAACGCTTGATTGTTTGTCAATTCTGAAATAGAAGAGATCAGAACAAGACTACGGTAAATGTTCGTCCAATCCGATTGCTTATTCCAATTCAGTCCGATCTATGTAAATAAAATGGAAGGCGCTGATATTCAAATCGTAGCAGTTCGAGGGTTTAAGCGATTAACGAGGAGTTTCGGTTATACATTACACTTCTAGGTATAGAAATCAATTTAGAATTCACAAACAATCAAGCGCTCTTAGCGCATTGGTCTGTCGCATCTCGCAAATAGAATGCACTGACTGAACACCGAGCCAGGGCTGGAACGGACACGCTGAACAGCTAAATTCGAGTAAACAAAAACTAGGTCACTGAAGAAAAGGTACCTACGATATCTCTGGAAGTACGGGGAATTGCTTAATGAAATTTGGTGACATAGTAGATAAAATATAGGTACAAGAAAGTGTGATCTTATTTGAACCTCTATAGCGAGTTTTTGCAATGGTTGAAGTTAGAAATTTGACATGACTGTGTATCTGCAAGATACTGGCCTTAAACAATACACAGGTCGTACATGTACACATACCAGGCGCTTTTACGGCCTGCGGAACAGATATGCAGATCTATACACCACAGGGGTTAGGTATCATCGCTTGGTCACAAACCCTTTCCTCAATACAAACCCTTCTATATGTCTATATATAAAACTTTTTTTAATATAGAAGAAGGGTACGTATAGAGGAAAGGGTTTGTGACCAAGCGTTAATACCTCACCCCTGTGCCATACATGAAGAAATAAAGCCTGTGTTTGTGAAACACGAATGCCCCCGGTGGCATCTTTGTTAGTATGAACACTATTTTCTGTTAAGTACATGTATGTGAGGTCACTGGGTTAAAAGGTCAAAGGTCAAGGTCACGAGGTCCAAAATTTTGGTATCAGTGGAAAGGTCTTGTCACAAGGAATACACATATGAAATATGAAAGCCCTATCACTTACCATTCAAAAGTTATGCCAAATGTTAAAGTTTTTGAAAAGTAGGTCAAAGGTCAAGGTCAAGGTCATGAGGTCATAAATGTTGGTATCAATGGAAAGTTCTTGTCACAAGGAATACACATGTGAAATATGAAAGCCCTATCACTTCCCATTCAAAAGTTATGCCCAATGTTAAAGTTTTTGAAAAGTAGGTCAAAGGTCAAGGTCAAGGTCACGAGGTCAAAAATTTTGGTATCAATGGAAAGGTCTTGTCACAAGAAATACACATCTGAAATATGAAAGCCCTATCACTTCCCATTCAAAAGTTATGCCCAATGTTAAAAATTTTGAAAAGTAGGTCACAGGTCAAGGTCAAGGTCACGAGGTCAAAAATTTTGGTATCAATGGAAAGGTCTTGTCACAAGGAATACACATGTGAAATATGAAAGCCCTATATCACTTCCCATTCAAAAGTTATGCCCAATGTTAAAGTTTTTGAAAAGTCGGTCAAAGGTCAAAGGTCAAGGTCACGAGGTCCAAAATTTTGGTATCAATGGAAAGGTCTTGTCACAAGGAGTACACATGTGTAATATGAAAGCCCTATCACTTCCCATTCAAAAGTTATGCCCAATGTTAAAGTTTTTGAAAAGTAGGTCAAAGGTCAAGGTCAAGGTCACAAGGTCAAAAATTTTGGTATCAATGGAAAGGTCTTGTCACAAGGAATACACATGTGAAATATGAAAGCCCTATCACTTCCCATTCAAAAGTTATGTCCAATGTTAAAGTTTTTCGGACAAACAGACAGACAAACAGACAAACAGACAAACAGATAAACAGACAAACAGACAAACAGATGGACAGGCCAAAAACTATATGCCCCCGAATCTTTGATTCCGGGGGCATAAAAATAAACGTCTGTACTATCAGTGCGGATCCAGCTTATTATTGAGGGGGGACGTAAAGAATTGGCAAGGGGTCTGGGGACTTCCTAGGTCCCCAGCGGGTCCAGGGCAGAGCCCTGTTAGGGGGGTTGAAGCCCCCTTGAATCTCTTGAATTTCAGCCCTTTTAGGACCCATTTTCATGACTGTAATTAATCAAAGAATGGAATTTGATGCATTTAACAATTATATTTACTAAAAGGTAGGTAATATCAGTGCTCCAAGGAGCATTCAAGATTTGGTTGCCAAAAAGCGACCTTGCTTAAAGCAGCACCTACCGCCTTCGGTCGAAAATACAGTACCTATCACGAGTTTTACAACGAGATCGCCATCGATGGAGTAAAAATTTAACGAGTAAAGGCCAATTCCTCCATCAGGTGGAGGGCTTTTAGGAGGGCTGGTGAGGGGCAAAGCGGGCTCAACGCGAACAAACTTTACCCCGAAAAACTCGGAGTGTTTGTGGGCGGGGCTAATGAACGGAGGCGGCGCTTATGCATATTTAATTATTAGCTGGGGTAAACACCGAGTGCTTGTAGGCGGGGCTTATATTCGCTTGACGGAGCATCTCGGGTCGCGTTAAATCTCTTTGTAGAGGGTAGAATCGCGATAGGCTAGTCAAACAACTGTTTTAACAATACGCTAGATCTGTACGTACAGTAAATGTTTTCCTAAGAACGATTCTATAAATGTTGTAACAATTTAAAGAATCATTATCTTACATATTCGCATAGATATACTACATTTATAACATTGCAATATTCAGGATTATGTACGTAGAGATAGAGAAACCCTAGATGTTAAATAGGCAGTCTACACATGTCTGTAGTTTGAATTTCCTGTGATGTACGGAAAATGAATATGAATTAATAAACCAGCAAATAATATAGGAAGCAAAACTGTAATAAAGAAAACAAGGGAAAAAAGAAATACATAATTGTTTATCCTACTCCTATATTTTATAAACACCTGAATATTGGATGTGTAAAATACATTATATCATTCGATGTATCTGATGGAAGGAAAAATAAGATTTGTTTCTTGTTAGACAGTGAAACGAATTTTTGCATGCATTTATAGATTCAAGTACTGTAACGCACGACTTTGCAGTAAGATGAATATTAAAAGTATTATGAGTTGTGCAAATCATTTTCCCGTTCATACGGAATAGCTTCTAAATCCGTACTCTGGATACTTCACATTGATGTAATCTATTTTACATATACATGTAAACGATTGCACACTTACGTATAAAATTTAATTTAATGCTGTACGATACCAAGTAAATTAAATGTTTAATTCATTGATAGTTATTTTTTATTCTATCGTGTTTGAACGGTTTTTTTTATCACGGAAGCATATTTTAGAAGGCATCGAAAGTATAGACCTTTGTTAATTTTTCAGCAATTGTTATAATCCGTTATCAGTAATAGCTGAAAATCTCGAGCAGGAACCAGCGTTCACCCCTGCTCCCTCACTTTTTAGATAAAATATGAAAAAATATAGACAATACAGTCAAGACAATGTCTATTGACTAACTCAGGCACGTACGTCATCATGTATGCACATGCATTATGTTTCTGGGGTCGCAGGTCATTTATAATATACATGTACCAGTGGTGGATCCAGGATTTCAGAAAGGAGGGGAGAGCCCAGCTTCAAAGAAAATTGTTCACAGAAAAGCTGACAAGCAAAAGATAAATTAAAAAAACCAAAGAGACGATGATACAAATATTAAGACTTAGGACTTTATATTATTCAGGGATCCTTAACCCCCGCCCCCTCCCCATTTGGTCTTTTCCTTATAAGGTATTTGATCGTTTACCTGAAGATGTGCCAATTGTGTGATTCTATAGATCCTACAGATTTGTAGTACCTTAAATTGACACTATACCACGAGCAAGACAGTCCCAACGCGTAATTACTCTTTTAAAGCGGAATTTCTCTTTTTAGTGGCGCATCATTATTAATCAATGATGCATATGAATGAACATGCGATTCCCAAGGAATTGTCTCCTGATAAAGGACGCAATTTTTGTAATATGAATTGAAGCCGGAAAATTTTCCTGAATTTGAAGCGAAATTTTATATTAATTCTTCAGATTCTGATTACTTGTAAGAGCAAGATTATTTCTTCTGTCATACCATAAGCAAATTCATTTGATTTATTAAAATTCAGAGCAAATTTTTTTTTCGAGCAACCCCCCCACCCCCGAATATCAAATGGACCGTGCCTTACCTGTACCTGTTTCATTATCAGTAGATAAGGCTTAGATTACAGTTTCGAGTTACTCCGTTCTTGATCCGCACATACATTATTTGCAAAATTAAAAAGAAAAAAAAATCAGTTTTCGGAAGCGATTCAAGAAACTAACACCAAAAAGTGAGGGAGCTCCAGCCTCATTTGTAATCGAACAGGCTTACGTTATAATGTTTTTGTTCCTTTTCTATATGTCAGATTAATAATGAAAGTGATAAACGATTTTCGATTCGAAGCAGAGGAGAGGGAAGGGGGGGGGGGGTTGTTCGGTCATTCTTTATTCCTTCCCAAATCTTACATTTCCGGGTAATATGACAAATTTCAGGGGGTCCTTAAACCACCCCTCCCGATCCGCACTTGTTATAGGGGAGGGTGAGTGGTATTCGGTCTTTTATTCCTTCCCAAATCTTTTTTTTTCATTTTTCTAGGTATAAGGACAAATATCAAGGGGTCCTTAACTTCTCCCTCCCCTTCCCTCCATCCCCTCTTTCCTCCTCTCCTCCCTTCCTCCCACCTCCTTTCACCCTATTCAACCCCTAAAGTATAAAATGCGAAGTCTTTATTCAGGTTAATGAGAAGCGTTTAATCTAGACGAATCAATGAGAATCGTACAGAATGGTTTTTTTCAGCTTAATAATAATGCAACGCTTAAAAGAGAAATTCCGCTTTCAAAGAGTAATTACGCGTTGGGGCTGTCTTCCTCTTGATAGTGTCAAATTAAAAACAAAATCTGTAGTAAACTTTATAAAATCAGAGAAATTCCTACATTTAAGACTTATTGTTGTGGTTCCCTCATTCTATGTTCTTACATTTGTCCTGGTATTATGACAAATTTAAGGGGGATCCTTACCCCCTTACCCCCTACCTCCTCTCGCCCCTTCCTCCAACCTCCCTTTCACCATGTCCACCCCCTTTAGTATTCACTAAAATGCGAAGTTTTTATTCAGGTTTATGATAGATGCGTTTACTGTACACTGATATCGAATGTTCGTTCACCAATCTGATTAAAACCAGATCTCTACATGATCCCAAATTTATTTTTTGTTTATGTCGCGTGGAATTTGTCGCTACGCGACATAAAACAGTGGCGGATCCAGAGTGGCAAGCGGGGGGGTTTTGTATCGACCCAAAGGGTCGATTCGAGGCACGAAGTGCCGAGCGGGGGACGGTACGGGAGGGGGTTGCCCCCTCCTGTAGGTGGGGGTCCGGGGGGCCTCCCCCGGAAATTTTTTGAAAAAAAGGAATAAAATGGTGCATTCTGGAGCACATTTTCTCCTTACTTCCTCGAATATTCAGACCATTTTTTTTCACTCAATTTATGTGGTTAATAAAGACTTCTAAATAAAATAATTTCTCCTTTATTGCTGGCAGGGGTGTAGCCAGGGTGTTTTCGATTTGGACGTCTATAAAGAAGGGTTGGACCAAGAACTTCAGATGTCCGAGGGCACAGACACTTTTTGGGGGGATGACTTGCGAAGCCCGAAGGGTCAAGTGGGGACAGTATTGAAATATGTTACCCATCCCCATGAAGGGGGTCCCTGTGAAAATTTTGAAAAAAATGAAGCAAATTGCTGACCTCGGGAGCGTATTTGAGCTGAATTTAGATGGGATAACGCATATGATTCGATGTCAGCAGACGATGAACCGTATCAAAGATGAAGAAAACTTGAGATGTGAACATGACATTCCCTAAATACTTATATATGTACTTCCACATAAAGTCTTTCCAATCGACCGCTCGCACTTTGTTAGCGATCGTTGTATCATGCGCGGATACAGCATTTTTGGTCAGAGAGGGGGCAATTTTGTTAGCTTTCCTTTCACGTTTATTTTCATGAAGAATTGGCGAGCGTAGCGAGCTAGAAATTTTTTAGATATGAAATATTAATTTATCTTGATTCGATCGAGATGATTATTTATAACATTGAATATTTCACTCCTTATATCGGCGAGCGGAGCGAATTTCATGAGAATAAATAGATAAGAGATGTGTCATTTTCCAAATAATCAGACATCTTAAAATGACAAAACCTTGAAAAGATGAAGGAGGTTACATTCTATGAAGTAAGGGAATGTTCAAAATATGAGTTCCTGAGACCCAAGACAATTATATTAAATTACTTAGTATGAACAATTGATAATAATAAAAGAATTTTGCAGAAAAAATAGTTTTGTATTTGTAAATGGCGAGCGAAGCGAGCCGAAATTTTAGGTTTCAAAGCCCTTTCATGCATTTTAGACCCATTTCAATTAGAAATGGGCCAAAGCTGGACCCGTCCCCACCTCCGAAAAGCTCAGGGGGGGGGGGGGGGGTCCAGACCCCCAGTCCCCCCTCTGGATCCGCGTATGGTTGTTTTGAGTTCTAATGAAACACGAAAAAATTACGAAAAATGCATTCAAATCGGTGGTTTCTGGAGTGTCTTTGATCTATTTCTGAACAGTAGTTTGCTTTAAATACTATTTCAAAAGACCCTCCCCCTTCTTTTTGGCAACTGGGGAGGCGCTCTCCTTTTTTTTTCGCGAGACAATGTGGACGTTTTTGCGTACAAATGTACGCCTGGCTTCGCCCCTGGCTTGTTGATTTGACCTTGCTGTAACATGTACTTAGAATATTGTTACGATATCGAGTAAAAAATGTTGAGTATCATTGGGTTCTGGCTTTGAAAAATTGAATGCTTAATAATATAGACCCCCGGAGCATATTCGAGCTACATACAATGTTAAATATTTGCCCATTTTTCCGGTTATTTCAAAGTATGTTTTTAACAAAATTTGTAGATAACAAAAATACTCAAACCGGGTATTTGAGGACAGAAACGTGAAGGTTTCGATCCCCGTACCATTTACATTGATTGTTTGACACACGTACATGTATTGCAAATTATTTGAACATGTCCGTATTATAGTATTTGTTATGTTAATTTTCGGGAATAAAATAAACAGAAAACCCCCTCTGCGACGTACATTACAAAAACTTCGCGTATTGCCAGTACGAATCCACAAATACGCCAATTGATACGGTATCGAATCGATATGCGATTTTTTTTTGTAAAATTTTGTTTCAAAATAGCGAATTCTGGTGGACATTAAGCAATTTTTTATTACTCAGTTTGCAGGTTTTTTTCCGAGTGCTAATGTTACCAAAAAAAAAAAGGGAAACCGGGGGGTTTTTCCCGAACCCCCCCCCCCAACCCCCCTAAATCCGCCCTTGATAAAACAATCAGGAGCATGTAGAGATCTGGTTTAATCGCATGAATAATGCACCAATAAAATGAAATTCCGCTTTCAAAGAGTAATGACGCGTTGAGTACCATTTGCAGTAACTCCTTTGGCTGACAAACACAGTACATTTTTGTAAACCGGTACAAATCATGGGATTTTTTTCATTCGAATCTCCAATGAATGACAAATAAATATACAGTATAGTACAAATAATGCAGTTTTAATTTTTGAAGACACAATAAAAGAACATGTATTTAATTAACCCGAACTGTAGTGAAGGTTGAATTTGGACTGAGGCCTTTCATAAATATTTTACGGGAGCGCCGCCCCTCTATGTAATTTCTTTTGAGAAGAAAAATATGACTCTTTCATTCTTATACATGTACTTCCCAAACTGTCAGCTTGCAAATTCCTTTTTTGTTTAGAATTTGCTAGTGTTATGATCTTTGAGGCACTTAACATTACGTATTATACAGCTAGGTAAATCGCACAGAAGTTAAATTTTCATGACACAAAAAGTTACTTAAAATGATTCTAATTTTGCTGAAAGCCATTTCAACGGGATACATAACTGGAGGGTGTATTAACATATTCTACACCAAAATTTTCCAAAAATAAAGCCTGTGTTTGTGAAACACGAATGCCCCCGGTGGCATCTTTGTTAGTATGAACACTATTTTCTGTTAAGTACATGTATGTGAGGTCACTGGGTTAAAAGGTCAAAGGTCAAGGTCATGAGGTCAAAAATTTTGGTATCAATGGAAAGGTCTTGTCCCAAGGAATACATATGTGAAATATGAAAGCCCTATCACTTACCATTCAAAAGTTATGCCGAATGTTAAAGTTTTTGAAAAGTAGGTCAAAGGTCAAGATCAAGGTCACGAGGTCAACAATTTTGGTATCAATGGAAAGGTCTTGTCACAAGGAATACACATGTGAAATATGAAAGCCCTATCACTTACGTTTCAAAAGTTATTTCCAATGTTAAAGTTTTTGAAAAGTAGGTCAAAGGTCAAGGTCACGAGGTCAAAAATTTTGGTATCAATGGAAAGGTCTTGTCACAAGGAATACTCATGTGAAATATGAAAGCCCTATCACTTACCATTCAAAAGTTATGCCCAATGTTAAAGTTTTTGAAAAGTAGGTCAAAGGTCAAGGTCAAGGTCACGAGGTTAGAACTATGGTATCAATGGAAAGGTCTTGTCACAAGGAATACACATGTGAAATATGAAAGCCCTATCACTTACCATTCAAAAGTTATGCCCAATGTTAAAGTTTTTCGATCAAACAGACAGGCAAACAGACAAACAGACCACAGGCACCAGATTCCTACAAAGAAAATTAAAACTCAATCTTCAACACCCGTTTCTTTTCTCTTTACTCTCTCTTTAAGGCACGACAGCTTCCATGTTTAAACATCATCCCTCCTCTTTACCCCCTCAATATCGTAAGTTTCAAAAGGATTTCTTCATAAAACTGCATATCAGTATTTTCTACAGATATTTTTCTTCACGATCGTAACCTACTTATCATTGATTATTCGTGCATTTAGCCGCAATTAATCCAAATAACTGAAACTGAGTCGAAACCTACACTTCACGCTATTCTTAGCATGTGCAGTACCGTTAGTTTGAGTTGTTACCCTTGCCGCTAACGGTAAAGTGTAGGTTTCGACTCGATTTAAAACATGGAAGCTGTCGTGCCTTAGAGAAAGGTAAAGAGAAGAGATACGGGCGTTTAAGAAAGGGTTTTAATTTTTCTTTCTAGGAATCAGGTGCCTGTGAAACAGACGGACAGGCCAAAAACTATATGCCCCCAAATCTTTGATTCCGGGGGCATAAAAACTGGAAAGGGCTCGACCCCCTTGGTGTCGATGAACAGGTGCGTTGTCGGCTACTAATATATCGCCCGAATTCAACGCATTTTCTCCCATTTCAGTATATTAAGCATCTAGTGCTTCTTAAAAATCTAAGATATTGAGGAATGTCAGTGGCTCCCTCTATGACATTACAATACATGCAATCCAATTAATATACTGAGTGTTACATTTGGAGATTTTGATGATTTAAAAACTTAAATTGCGCTCACCTTTTTCAGCGTGACCATAAATAAGTATTTGTGCATTCACGAAAATTGAAACCGGCCTCATCAAAGAATTTCAGTATAAGTACTTCTTTATCATATAAATATTCCATGAATACCTCCGTATAAAGGAGATTTGCATCTGCATGTTAATCTTTCAGCACTGATTTGTTACAATTTTTTTAACGAGATCTTTTTCCGCAATTCTTTTTCCACGAGAGATATATCGTTGGGAGTTCTCTTTTTAAATTCAACGTTTTGTTAGTCGTTATCATCAAGTATTTTAGTTCTTCCTTTGTTTGAACTTTTTTTTCCACAAATAAAGTTTTGTTTCTCACTCCATAGTCCCATGTACGTTTAACACATGCAATTTCTATTAATTTGAAGTTCGTCAGCAACCTCTTGCTCTAGAAATATAGCCATTTTCCTCATTTGCTCCCAGAGAATTTGATTTTGTGATGATTTTAAATCCTCATTATAAGCTTATAAGCGGCGTTCCTTCTATATACATTCTTCCTTTTTTTTTTTTTTACTTTTAAATAACGACATTTTCATTGATTTTAGATTTCCGACCTCTGTTTGGAGGAGACACTTTTATAAATATATTTGTTTTAAATTCAAATTACCACATGCTCATTTTACGAGAGAACATTAATGGGGATTAAGATTTTATCTATAAAATTGATTTCTCCGTGGTCCTTTATAGAAGGTAACACCCGCTGTGCAATGGCTTGAGGTTAAGTGAACTTTAACATGTTTAATAGACATTTAAAGATTTTCCGTATGCAGAGCGCTGACTGTCTACATTGTACAGTTTGAGGGGTCGTATCAAATCATATACGTTCATAAATTTTCAAAAGGTGCAGTATACCCTGGTTTTACCGTACATCGTACATTTTCGGACCTTTCCGTCGAATGCTCGAGAAAACTGAAATTGTACCCCACTCCGCCAAAAGAGCGCTATTAAAATATCTCTCCGATCTTCGTTCAATAAAAAAAAATATATATAACAAAACAAAACAAAAATAACCAGATAAATATATTCATCATAGGTCTTAAAATTATGCTTAACGGTTAATTTTCTTTGTTGCAAGACATTTCTATCGGTGCCAACATTTTTTGTGGCCCTGATTTTGGAGTCTGAGTTACTATAGAAATAATTTCATTGGCAAAGAGATGTGACTTTCATATATTTTTACGTTTTAGTTAACACTACAGGCACGTAGACATGGTACAGACAATAGTATTTTAGGTATATCTGCGGATCCGCGATTCATCTAACTATTTCTACTTCAAAGCAGCAAGCTCTGTCAAGCTTCAGTGGAATAAATAAATAATAATAAACCTTCCTTTTTTGGTAGAATGGTATAGATCGAATTTCAGGGAAATTCCAATACCCCCACTGTATAAGAACTCTAAATTTTGAAAACGAATCTTATTGTAGATGGCACAACTGGAATTAATTGTTGCGGTGTCGTACAAATTCAAATTTTCATATTTCAACGGCGAACTATCCCTTTCAAGCGCAGATCTAGAGGTGAGATGGGGTTACCGTAGTCAGGGACAACCTGAAAATTGACACATATGTATTGATAAATAGTCTGAAATTATGTTCAGGGCGTATCAAAGATATGCACTGTTTAAAAAATATTTTACGAAAATGTTCAGTTTGGTTTTAATGTCGAAACATACTACCCTATATACTTCCAATTTTCTTAAATAGTCATTTCGCAAATGAAAAGCTTATTTCTTATGCAAGAAAATGCTTTATCATATATATGATTAACCCCCCTCTTCCATATGTGTTGTCACATATTGAACACTTATTTAGGATTGTTGAATATTCGTCGACGTACAAATGTTTAACGACTTCAAATTCATTTCCAAATTGTGATGAATTATTTCAAATGTATATATATTTGTATATGATCCGTACACTGTATAAAACATGTTCATTTCAACCCATGCCCTCCGTACACAACCATTTGAACTCTGCGGGGTATGTATAATGAGAATCTTTAAGGTGAATTCTACATTGCTATGATATTTTCACACTTAGCCGGATACGATGAACGGTCAAGTAACGGATAAAAAAATATTTTCGTTAATTTTCCGTTTTGTCCGGTTATTATATAAATATGTTGTATTTTCATTTTATCAGTTGTTTCTTTGTCACACGTTACACATTTGTTATTTTCCGGGAGACTACCGGTATGTCTCCTTTCGTAGTAGTCGCGAGAGCATCTGGAAGTTGCAATGACGATAAAGCAATTGTATATTTCCACATTTTTCCGCCTTCAATTTTCTTTCGCCACTTTCAAACTTTTTGGCAAAAGGGCGATCGAAAACGCGAAAGCTGATCTCGTGATCGGGAGGCGAAATTAATGTCATCATTAATTATGACAAATTAGATATCGGATTTTTGTATTCGTATACCGCCCCCATATTCTGTAGGTGTAGACTGTCGAGCATCTGCATACGAGAAAACTTTAAATCTCTAATAACACCTGGCTTGTAAGTAGTGATGAGGTAAGCTACATGTACATGATCTCTGAATATAATGTCTAGAGGGATATCGAATGTGTTTTGGACTCAGCCAAAGAACAAGTCCGAGAGTGCTTGGAGGGGGGATTTCGGGTGAAATACAGACGTTTGCTTGACGTTAGATTTCATTTCAAAATTAATTCTTCACTTTGTACATGTCTTGTAGGAATGGCACTTACCTCGCCTGATTAAGAAACGAGCACCTGATCTCATCTTGTCTTTTCTGATGTTCGTTCATGTTTATTTCGTGTACGTCGAATGGTGTTTTGTATGATACATGCATTTTTCCTTGCCATATGCATCTTTGAAATGAAAATCACGAACAATGTAAACGTCTTCATATCGAATAGCATCATTTAAGAACAAGCTAGATAATCTTGTAAAAGTTCTATTAAATGAACTGAATTATTATATGCAAACAATGCAGAATGAATTTAATTTCCCAGGTGATCATTTTTTATAAAATTGCAGTAAAGAGTATAATATCGCATTGCAGTCATTACAACTAAGAATCCAACCGCACAAACATGTCGGCTTTCGCGTGTTAAACCCTAAAGCCAATAAATGATAATTATTTTGACCTGTAAAGCGACCTTGGTCATGTTATAAATAAAAAGACTATTTCGTAAACTATGTGTGCATGTTCATTTTGTATCTATTCATAAAACAAGTCATGCTTGCCCCCTCCTTAAAGCCATCAAATTAACATCTCTCTCCCTCTCTCTCTCTCAGATCACATTTTTATTTCATTCCCTCGCATGAATATTGTATATTTGAATCACTATATCTTAAAAATTGTTTCTAAAATTGATTGATTGATTGATTGATTGATTGATTGATTGATTGATTGATTGATTGATTGATTGATTGATTGATTGATTGATTGATTGATTGATGAGTTGCAGCTATATCTTACTACAAGACTGACGGACAGACAACCGGGAGGTGGACAAAGTGGTCGTTATATTTACATGTAGCTCTTGCATTGCCGGCGACATGGCCAGCATAGGCGCGAAAAAAGCTTTACCAGGGTCAGTTTATTTACTTTATAAAAGAGACGTTTCTGTATAAGAATAAGGCAAAATTTGCATTTGATTAGAAAATTTACGTCTTTTCTTTATTTAGGAAGGTGAGAAGAAAAACCTGAATCATTAAATAAAACAATTTACATGTAAAACTGAAAGCAATAAAGACATAAAAAAAGAAGAAGCTTCTCCTATCCTATTATTGAAAGGACAGAGAAGATTACGTTAATTAATAAGAATTTTCAAGTACATAGAATATGAAGTGAAAAAATCAGCATTAACAAATCTGAGGTCTCTTGACTATCTCAGCACCAGGGGCGGGTCCAGAGGGGGAAAGTGGGATTGTATCGATCGAGGCACTAAGTGCCGAGTCGGGGATAATACGGTTTGAAAAAATTGAATACAATGGTGCAATCTGGAGCATATTTTCTCTGTTTTTCTCGTATATACATGTATCATGGCCGTTTTCACTCATTGAAAGGACAAGAAAGTATACGCAAGTGGAACGCCGTATCCGACCATTTGATAGGGCGAGACTTTGCTTTTCTCGAATTAATTGCTAGTAAGATTGAATTACTGTGTTCATTTGCTTTTTTTCTGTTTATAAATTTATCCGCGAAACTTGGAATATAAATAAATGTGTTTTTTTTTTATTTCTTTCTTTCTGTATTTCAATATCTTTTTACATAAAAGGTTTATATAGGGAATCTTTGAAGGAATCGGGGAAAAAAGATAAGGAAATTAGCGACAAGAGCATCTGTAAGAGAGTTTTTTTTTTCTTTAATTTCGGTGAAACACATGCAGGCAGATTTTTAGATTTTTACTTTATACTAGGGTTCATCCATAAACTTAAGTATCAGGCGAGCAAGGGAAGGACTGCAAGGAATTTATACTATCCCCTAAAACAGATGGGGGCTCGGGGACTACCCGCAGAAAATTTCTCAACTGCGGAAAATCAAAGGCGCGGTCATATTATGTGATGTATGATTGACACCGCCGGATGTTTATTCGGTTATGGATAATACAATGTAAAGAAAATAGAGTCACGAAGAAAAATGGTACATTTTGTAACATTTTGAAAACAATGTAAATTATAAAATTCATTATTATTCGCAAGTTTTTATTTATTTATTTATTTATTTATTTATTTATTTACTTATTTATTTATTTATTTATTTATTTATTCATTCATTTTTTTTTTTTGAAAATTTATTCTCATATTTTTTTCCAGTTTTGAGATAATAAATATCTTTATCTAACCATTATGTATACTTTAAAGTTTTATAAGTACAATACCTACAACGACATTTTGCGGTGCGGAGTTTGAATAACCAGCCGTCCTACAGATAGGCTATTAATGTACATATCATGAAGTATTTTCCATCTTCATGATATTTAGATTTTTGCGAAGTTGTTTTATTTCAAAATTTCATTTTAAATTCAAGATTGATTAATTTACAAATTTTAAGTCAAATTTCTAATTAAATTTCTTTATATCGTTGTAAATGACTTTATCTTTTATCAGAAAGCGGCCAGTTAATCCCTATAATTGTAAGTAAGCTGACACTTTAATTGAGGTAAAGAAATCGGATATTTTATGTGCCAGTACTCTGTTTACGCGCATTGCGCAACTTGATTACTCTGGTCACCTTTAGGACTCTTTTAAGACTCTGGCCAAGGAAGTTCTTTATGTTGACATTGAGGCCCTCAAAAGTTTTTGTTTATTGATTTCAAACAGATATCTTAAGATAATTCATTGTAATTATCCCTCAATAGTCCGTCTTTAAAAAAAATTGTCTGGTCGGGTATTTTACGTCACTGGCCAGAGGCCAGAATAGGTTTATTGTCGATTGAATTATTTACTTTAATACTGAGAAAATGTAAATTAACCTTTATGGATCCTCATCGAATTGTTATTTGCTCGTTTCATGTAACTTGTTATTTTCATGATTCTCGATGCCTTTTATCGGCAGATGGAACTAGACACTCAAGCAAGTAGCATCCATCTACATTTCGGAATTATATTAAAGTTGTAAAATCCATATTCATCGTTTTCCTGTCCATCCTTATGTACGCCATTGTCATCGTAATCACCTGACATCATCGTTCGGACAGCTACGTTCTAGGAGCACACATAAGCCTCCTCATATTCAACGTTTTTGTACGGTACCTAACAGCGCACCACGCCGCACCAAGTTAGGGTACCACTCTAGGGATCAGGACGCATCACTGTGTAGCACCAAACCTCGTTTCACCTGGTGTTATACATATAACTGACACGTGTACTTCACATGCGCATGTCTCAGGAATTAAGTCTTTTGTATAGTTTGCAACGGTTCGAAGCCAATTGTTGTTCACCTAGTAGACATATTACTGGCACATCATGTATGTATTGAGTAAAATTTCCCACTTTGCGCACTGAAAAAAAAAAAATCCTTCCCGTTGATATTGCAAGTAATTGAGTATGTATATGTAGATTGCTCCGTTCAGATCACATTAATTTCATGCATGACGCCAATATTTCTACATTGTATATTATGAATAATTAAAGATTTTAAAAAATTGCAAAATATTACTTAAAACCTCAAGGTCGGAAAGGAAGAGGATTGTTCGATTGCACGTGCAACTTTTTTCCGTTGTAATGCCTTTTTTTATTTATTTTTTCTTATCTATTATTTTATTTATCTATTTATTTATTTATTTTTTTTTTGGCTTGTTGAAAGAAGAATCCGATATTTTTATTGTTTGTCATTCTTTTGATTTAAGGTACTTTTACAAATCATTTTACTGGTATCTAACCATTCAATCGTGAATTTTCACGTTACATTTGATTCTATCGTGAAAAAAACGAGTTCACGGGTTTACAAGTCAACTAACACGGGCGGATCTAAAATATCCTTCGTTTATTGATTTTCAACTGAATGTACATGCACATGTAGTTTACTGACAATGTACGTGTATGCAAAGTAAGGCCATAGTACCGTAACTAACTCTTTTGTTTTACGTCCGCGGGCGCTCAGAAAAAAAAACCACGCGCACACAAACATGCATGGGGGAGGGTTAAAAAAATCAGTATATGATCTTAAATTCCGTAAAATTGCCTGTATCATCGTTAATTTTAGGTGACAATAGTGGTTTTTATAAAAAAATAAAGTCAGCAGTATACATCTCTATTTTTTATCTTTTATGTTTTCAGTCATCCTCTCCAAATATCTTCATATTGATCATGTGTTTATGTGTTTTCATGCCTGGCGGGAGGATACCTTTTAGAAAAAGTTTAGGACGTAGAGCAAAATATTTAAATACTATAGATGAAGATTAAAATTCTCTATCAGTCTATTCAGAGTCTAATCAATTCTCCCGTATAAAATCGGAACAGTCAGTGAAGCATCGAAAAGTCGACACTCGTCAAAATCAAAATTCAGGTGGTTCAACAAAGTGCAACAGTCACCGTTCACTTCAAGAGTAAAGGTACTGATTTTTATTTAAATACTCACAGCAACGGCTAGACCTGCTGAGATATTGCTAGCAGTGTTGATATATTTAGAGTATCACATATTAAAATATGATTTTGTTCAACGTATACACGAAGATAAATGTACTTTCCTGTGAAACCGATCTTTCTAAATTTTCAAATGGTTGCTGCAGGGTCGTGTTTCATAACAGCTGATATTTACATGTACATGAAAGTGGCCTTATTACAATGTCCAACGGCAAAACCATAGAATTGATTCTCTGTGAAATATTTACACATGCATTCCTGATTTTACCTAAAAATTTTACAGTTTACATCTGTTGCTCTAGGTTACGTTATAGCTGGTGTCTTCTCTTTAATCATGTTAATCGGGAAGCTTCATTGATTTATTTATTTGGCGCATTAAGTACGAAAATGTCCCATTATTTTTAAACGTAAGGGACGTTTGTCCCATGAGCTCTTTAATATTCTTCCTAATCACTGATCATGTACGTGTGTCCCGGCGGGAAATAAATACATGTATATATATCTTTGAGAAAAAGGGATGGGCAGAAGAAATACATTCGATGTCTGAGAATTTATCTAAAAAAATTCTACGAAACGTTTTACCAAGGACTTATATAAGTCCTTTATTTTAAATATAAGTAAACACAATGCATCTAAGCTAAAGAAAATAGACCTGCATGTAATGATGCTTCACTGAATCGGAGTAAAATAATTAATAATAATATGTTTATCTGGGTGAACCTTTACGGTACATTTGTACTTTGACCCTTTTCTCACAAGTGTCGAATATATCTTTGACTGTTTGAATATAAAAAAAGAATGAAGATGTTGTAGATATTGTAAGCATTGTCTAATATTAAGTAACTCTTGATAGTGGCTTATAATAATGTACGTTATTTAATATTTGTATGGGTTTAAAGATTTCATGTGCACTAACTGGCCGGGCGGGGATAATTCAATTAATGAGACGAGTTAAAATAATTTACGGTAGGAGAGACTGTGCGTGCATTAGTAATTAGAGTATAAACTCAATACATGTCATTTTTATACCGGGAAGCTGATATCAGCTGGTGAAAAGTAAACGGTACTGATGACCAGGTGAAACTGAGCCCCGCCCTGCCCGATCAGTTTTCCACGACAATTCATGTACATGTAAATTACATCCATTAGGTTTTTATTTAAAATTATCAATTTGTGTATTGATTAACGTTATTATATCTCATCAATATCCATAGAATGAGAGAATGAAAGTCAAACACAAAAGCAGAAACCTGATTCCAAAAATCACAATAGAAAGAATTAGAATACTGTACATACAGTGTCAAAGTCAATCTCTAATATCTTTTTGTCCCCTCATTCAACAAGAAGCGTGTCATTAAAAGATCGCGAATTTAGCCGATGATGAGGGAATTACGCATTCATATTAGCTCCGCCTTCGATCCACTAAGCTCCGCCCATAAAGCCCCGCGCTGTATTTTGGAGGAAATCCTCGGCGGGCATGGCGTTTTCTATGGAGTAAACAAAGGGGGCAAGGAGGAAGAAAGAGAAATTACTCTGGGGAATTATGGAGTAAGCTTACTCCATCAACGCGATCTCGTTGTGAATCTCCTGGTACGTACTGTATGCTTTATAAAAAATATATAGAGCAATTCTCTATTTTTCCTGGATAGAAGAAGTTATAAACTTTCCGTTAATACCAAAATTGTTAACCAAAGGTCCTTGAAGTTATCAAAATAAATGAAATTAAAAACGAATTTTTGTGGTCGCCATTTCCAAACCTTGGTCGCAGTAAGTAAAATTTTGGTCGCCATTTCCAAAACTTGGTCGCAGTAAGTAAAATTTTGGTCGCTATTTGTATGGCAAGCCAATGTGGACAAAAATAGGTATTTTCTAATATTAGAAAATTCATTTTCTAGTATTAGAAATTCATTTTCTAATTTTCATTTTCTCCAGGATAACCATACCTTCTGCTATTTCCGTGGCAGATGGCCGTCCTAAGTCGGCACCGGTTGCCCATTGGTCTCGTTGGTTTATGTGTAGTCCTTTGTGTTTGATGCTTCTGTGTTGTGCGTTGACGTTCCTTCTCCCTTACGCGTCTCTTTGTGCTTGTCTGCTTTGTGTTTTTGCATTGGGTGTTTTGGGGTTTTGCTGTGGGTGCTACAACCTGGTGTTGTTGGAGATCCCCTCCTTTGTCTAATATTAGAAATTCATTTTCTAATATTTGAAATTCATTTTCTAATATTTGAAATTCATTTTCTAATATCAAAATTTTATTTTCTAATATTAGAAATTCATTTTTTAATATTAGAAATTCATTTTTTAATATTAGAAATTCATTTTTTAATTTTAGAAATTATTATACAATTATGGACTTTTTACGAGGTGAATATGGTGTGATATTTTCTGAATTTGAAAATATTGACCGAGGCGACAGCCGAGGTCAATATTTTCAAATTCAGAAAATATCACACCATATTCACCGAGTGAAAAGTCCACAATTGTTTTATTATATAGTAGACTTAATCAATATTTATAAAGGTACCTTTTCGAAATGGCTGAAATCGACTTTTCTTTGAAAATGTTTCAAGACGTGTCTATATCAGCATTTTCTGTCGCTGAATTATCCTGAACGTAAGGAATTCATTCAATGAGTCAAATGAAGAATATTTCAGAGTCAAAATCCGTAGATAGGATCAAAATTCAAGAATTTGAGCTCAGCTTCAGGGTCCTTGCTGCTGTTTACGAAATGACGTTAATGACGTCACAGATATAAATTTCGCGCGTTTTCGATATTTCATGGTAAACCGGAAGCAAGAGTTTCGCGGTAGTGATATTTAATGAAATCGCCCCTCACAGGTCAATATGATGAGACAATGACTTGTCACGTGACAGTTCTCAGCCAATGAGAGTGGGAATATAAACAGACTATATAATAATTTCCAATATTTGTTTGATGTTTCTGTGATGTGCGTTGACGTTCCTTGTCCCTTACGCGTCTCTTTGTGCTTGTCTGCTTTGTGTTTTTGCATTGGGTGTTCTAGGGTTTTGCTGTGGGTGCTACAACTTGGTGTTGTTGGAGATCCCCTCCTTTGTCTAATATTAGAAATTCATTTTCTGATATTTGAAATTCATTTTCTTATATTTGAAATTCATTTTCTAATATTAGAAATTCATTTTCTAATATTAGAAATTCATTTTCTAATATTAGAAATTCATTTTCTAATATTAGAAATTCAGTTTATTTTCTAATATTAGAAATTCATTTTCTAATATTAAAAATTCATTTTCTAATAATAGAAATTTATTTTGAAAATGATTTTCTTATATTACAAAATGATTTTCGAATATAAGAAAATGAATTTCTAATATAAGAAAATAAAAGGTAATTTCTAATATACAAAAATCATTTTCTAATATACGAAATTCATTTTATTATATTAGAAATTCATTTTCTAATATTAGAAATTCATTTTCTAATATTTGAAAATCATTTTCTAATATTTGAATATCATTTTCATATATAAGAAAATCATTTTCAAATATAAGAAAATCAATTTCAAATATTAGAATTTCATTTTTTTTCTAATATTAGAAATTCATTTTTTTATTAGAAATTTATTTTCTAATATTAGAAAATCAAAGGCAATATCTAATATCAGAAATTCATTTTCTTATATAAGAAATTCATTTTCTAATATTAGAAATTCAGTTTATTTTCTAATATTAGAAATTGATTTTCTTATATTAGAAATTCATGTTCTAATATAAGAAATTCATTTTCTAATTTTTGAAAATTATTTTCTAATATATCAAAATGATTTTCAAATATTAGAAAATGAATTTTTAATATGAGAAAATAGTCGATAATTTCTAATATTAAAAAATGAATTAATTTTCTGATATTAGAAATTGAATGTCTAATATTGGAAAATGAATTTTGATATTAGAAAATGAATTGTTAATATTAGAAAATAGATTTCTAATATTAAAAAATGAATTTCCAATATTAGAAAATGAATTTATGATACTAGAAAATTAATTTTTAATACTAGAAAATTAATTTTTAATATTAGAAAGTAATTTCTAATATTTGAAAATAATTTCTAAAATTAAAAAATGAATTTCTAATATTAAAAAATGAATTTCTAATATCAGAAAATGAATTTTTAATACTAGAAAATGAATTTTTAATATTAGAAAGTAATTTCTTATATTAGAAAATCATTTCTTGAATAAAAAAAATGAGTTTCTAATATTAGAAAATGAATTTCTAATATTAAGAAATGAATTTCAAATATTAGAAAATAAATTCTAATAATAGAAAATACCTATTTTTGTCCACATTGGCTTGCCATATTATGTGTATGTTTGACTTTCCAGAAAAAAAACCTGTATTTTCTCATAAATAATATTTTTTTTAAGTCTATGTAGGGAAAGGACTCGCTAGAAAACACTTTTATCCCTGCAACATCAGGACTTTCGCCAATAGTAAAAGAAGTTTTCAAAGAAGAAAGAAAATTGTACATGAAAGTCTTACATCATGTACTTTCAAATAACAGACATTCTTAAGTGTAAAGGTCCGTGTACTAAACCACAATTCAATTTTCCATTTTGGAAATGTTAATGAAAAATGGAAAATTGAATCAATTTTTCATTTTTCATTTTCAATTTAGTAAATGAAAAATGGAAAATTGAACCAATTTTCCATTTTTCATTTTAAAATTTCAAATTGAAAAACGAAAATGGAAAATGGACTCAAATACGCTGTATTAAACCACAATTCAATTTTCCATTGCAAAAGTAAAAAACGAAAATGGAAAATTGAACCCATTTTCAATTTTCAACTTTCATTTTGAAAATGAAAAATGAAAAATTGATTCAATTTTTCATTTTTCATTTTAAAAGTGAAAATTGAAAATTGAAAATGGGTTCAATTTTCATTTTTCCTTTTTAAAATTTTATTTTCTTAATGAAAAATAGAAAATGGACTGTAATAGGCTGTACTAAACCACAATTCAATTTTCCTTTCCAAAATCCGTAATGGAAAATGAAAAATTGAGTCAATTTTCCATTTTTAAACTCCGCGCGCTAATGCAAAAATGAAAAATGAAAAATTGAATCCATTTTCAATTTTTCATTTTTCATTTTCGTTTTAACGACACACGACCTGCACACCCCTATCTCTATAATCCAGAGGTCCAGCGAATAGCCAATCAGAGCGCTCGTTTCAAACGTAAACAAAAGTCTTGCCCTTTCTCTCGCTTCGCAAATAAACAGTTGCTATTGTGGAAATAACATGTTATATGTTTTGTTTTTAAAATGAAATTTTTTAAATGTGTTACTGAAACCACCGTGAAAGTAACATAAAAGTAGCCCATGTTTCAGACTTTCTGTTGATTTTATTGTATCAACATAGAGGGCACATCTTGCACATGAAGTCCAACGGTTCTGTAACGTGAACACGCTTTGAATAATGTCGTTTTAAAAGACATTGAATATTAATACTTGTTTCACTCTGACAGTCAAAAGTTAAATTGGCGATTCAATAAACGGAGTAACTGCTAATTAGATAATTGGATTAACGCAGGGGTAGACGTTGTTTGCACGCGCAGCGTCACTGACATCAAGCGAGCCGGCATGATCGTTGCTCAAGCCGATTTTAAAGGTTATGGTGCTATGCATGGTCAAAATCAAAATAAATCGATTCAATGATCCTTGTATATCTTGGAAAAAAATGAACAAAGAGACCCAAAAAAAAATCTAAAATCGTACGCGAAATTTTCGGATTTTTATGACAAAATGGTGTAATCCGAGGCATTTTTAAAAATCGTTTTACATTCCCCATATTTTGATTTTTAAATTTTTAAATATTTTTTTTCCATGAAGAATGTTACTTGCAGGTTTTTTTTTTTTTGCGCAAAAGTTTTGCCAAACCATGACATGACGCATTCATGGGACAGAGAGTACAGATTTGCTTGACTTTTTTTTCAAAATATTCTCGGGGAGGCCCCCGAACCCCTTTCCAGATGTAGGGATATCAACTTCCATTATACCCTCCCCACATAGACCCCTCATGCCTTGCGAGTCATTCCACAAAAAGTGTATGATTATGCACCCCCCCCCCCCATTTGAGGATTTAGGCCCGCCGGCCCCTGCTTACCGTCCACATCGAAGCTACGCCCGGCACTGATCAATCAATATAATAGATGGTAAACTAATATTTTAGTGAAAATTCGGCAAAGTGCTCAACCCCCCCCCCCCCCCCCCCCCCATTTTTAACCATATATCTTGATATGCAATATGCACAAGAATATTTGATTATTACAGATTAAAATTTATTTATAAAAGAAACCAAATACAATATACAAATGTAGTTCCAGGCACTTATCGTCCCTGATAGTACTTGTTAAGAAACTTAATATCATTCAAGAAATCTACAATTTCACTACTACAGTAAATCTATCATGTGGATAACATGTAGAGGAGATAATTACATTTTTGTACTATGAAAACAATATTAATGTTTGAAATACATGTGTCACATGGAGGCATGCGCTGTTCAGCAGGCGATGGAGAAAATGGAAAACTTTATCAGTGGCGGATCCAGCTTTTGAGTTAGAGGGGGCGTAAAATTGGCGAGGGGTCCTGGGACCGCTTAGGTCCCGAGCGGGTCCAGGGCAGAGCCCTATTAGGGGGACCACTTCGCCCCCCCCCCCCCCAGAAGGTAACGAATTTCAGCCTTATTGGACCCATTTTCATGACTGAAATTGATTAATGAATTGAAATTGATGCATTTGACAATTATATTAACTAACAAGTAGTTAATAATTATTAATATTTACTCTTTGTTTATGGAAAATGATCGTTTTACCTATGATTTGCAGATTTCAGGGGGGGGGGGCGTGCCCCCCCCCCCTTGATTCCGCCAATGTTTAACATTTATTTTCCCATGACGTAATCAAAATATCGGAATGAAAATTAGATATCTACTATCTAGATACTAGAAATCAATATCTATCAAACCATTTAAGTTTCAATAGGGCGGATTTAGGGGGTGTGTGGTGGTGGTGGTGGTGGTGGTGGTGGTGGTGGTGGGCAATACCCCCCCCCCCCCCCCCATGGAACCCCCCCCCCCCGGGTTTCGCTTTATTTTGGTAACATCAGCAATCGAAAAAACCCTGCAAAAGCATCAGTAGAAATTGCTCAATGGTCAGCAATTCACCAATTAGAAAGATTTTGTTTTAATGTATTCACCTTAATAGAGAATTTATTGAGGTTGTAAATACAATTCTTTTTAGGTTCTAAATTTGGTCGTACTAACAATATTTTATTGAGTAGTTTTGTAATGTACATCGCGCAGGGGGTTTCTGGTATGCCCGAAAATTGGTCCTTATTCCAAGTAGTAATCATATCTTTCTACATTTTATCGGAAATGAACAATCATATAAACATGTCAAATGATTTACAAAACATGTAAATGGCACGGGGATAGTAACCTTCACGCTTTTATGCTTATAGAAGGATCTTTTTTTAATCTTCACATTTTGTTTAAAACATATAAATGTACATGTATTAAACATTGGATTTGGAAATTATGTAAAAACAAACAAACAAACAAACCAAAATGAAGAAAACAAATTTTGCACCATATCATACCAATATTCTAATTCTATATCCATGTAACTGCGGGGACAAATAAACAATAAGTATTAAAGTACAAATAATCTGAAAAAAAAAGATCGAGATAAACCCAGGCTCTCCCTACTAATTTGAAAGGGTATCCCTAAAATGGTCCTGATATTCGAGATGATAAGGAGAAAATATGCTTCAGATTGCACAATTTTATTCTTTTTTTCTTAATTCCCGGGGAGGCCCCCCGAACATCTACCTCCCGTACCCTCCTCCACTGGGCATTTCGTGCCTCGGATCGACCCTTTGGGCCGATGCAACACCCAACCTCCCGCTTTCCACTCTAGATCCGCCCTTGATAGTGTACAACCATCCAAAGGATTACCGGATATACAGCGGTGGTAGTAGAATAACCTTTTGACAACACAGACGTCAACCGTGTTATGAATTATTCAAAAAGGGATTACTTTCAACTTCATACGAATTAAGTGTCCATAGTTCTTTTTATGCAAAAAAGCACAATTCTGGTAGATTCACTCGAAATATAGGCGATAACACAAGGAAACTTTTTTTAAAAGTCCATGATCTTTTAATAAGCTTATTGCATTGCCTTGTCAATTAGCTATGTTATAAAAGATACGAGAGAGCTGCATAAATTTGTCTAAGATAACATATTTCATAATATCATTTCAAAAAACAAAACATATAAAATCTTATTTCCACAAAATTCTTACGACTGTTTATTTGCGAAACGAGAGAAAGGGCAAACTGTCGATAGAGTCTTTTGTTTACGTTTAACCGAGCGCTCTGATTGGCTAATCGCTGGACCTCTGGATTATAGAGATAGGGGTGTGCAGGTCGTGTGTCGTTAAAACGAATATGAAAAATGAAAAATTGAAAATGGATTCAATTTTTCATTTTTCATTTTTGCATTAGCGCGCGGAGTGCAACAATGGAAAATTGACTCAATTTTTCATTTTCCATTACGGATTTTGGAAAGGAAATTGAATTGTGGTTTAGTACAGCCTTTTACAGTCCATTTTCTATTTTTCATTAAGAAAATAAAATTTTAAAAAGGAAAATTGAAAATTGAACCCATTTTCAATTTTCATTTTTATAATGAAAAATGAAAAATTGAACCAATTTTTCATTTTTCATTTTCAAAATGAAAATTGAAAATTGAAAATGGGTTCAATTTTCCATTTTCGTTTTTTACTTTTGCAATGGAAAATTGAATTGTGGTTTAATACAGCGTATTTGAGTCCATTTTCCATTTTCGTTTTTCAATTTGAAATTTTTGAATGAAAAATGGAAAATTGGTTCAATTTTCCATTTTTCATTTACTAAATTGAAAATGAAAAATGAAAAATTGATTCAATTTTCAATTTTTCATTAATGTTTCCGAAATGGAAAATTGAATTGTGGTTTAGTACACGGACCTGTAAACGTGTATGAAGCCATTCATTGTACATTGAAAACAATTGAATTCATCGCTAAATAGATAACTAGATTAAGGAGGTATTGAATACTTGTACGCCAAATTTAATATTTCTAAAAATTTCTGAAATTATACATATCTTGTCTGTCCTTGACTATACAAACTTACATTTGATTCTATCCACAGGAAAATTTTCTAAGAGACTTTGAAATATGCATTAGTCGACGTTTTCGTGAATTTCTTGATGACGTCATAATATTGAAAGTGTAGCGTGGACGGACGAACGGTCGGGCACCACTGTTACGCACAGTAACATATTTAGTTTATATCCGGATAATCACACACAGTCGCTGCCACCATTTGAATTATAATTTTCATGACACTGACAGACGGACACATCTCTGACTAACGACGGACGAACACACTAATAACCACTGCAGCACAGGATAAATTCCAAGTTGAAATCACAAGTAACAAGTTCACAATTTATTAACAAAAAAACATGATGATGATGAATATTTACAATGAATATCAAATATGCCGGCACAAAGTCACAAAAATAAGCACAATAAAAGTCCGAAATGGTAAAGTTAAAAATCACATTTTGTACGTCCTGAAAGCTTGAAAAAAATAATTTAGACTGAAGAAAAATAAGGTCGCGGTATCTATATGAGACAAAATTTCCTCCTCCAGTAACTTAGCAACAATACAAATATTTACATTTAAGCGGGAAAAATTCGGAGGAGGAGAAAAGTTACATAAATAAGTAGGTCATTTCGGAGGAGTAAAAATAAGTGTTATACAAGTGCTAAATAATACTAATGAAAATGATTAAGAAAACATGAAATATCCGAAGTTAAGTGATGTATTAAAGGTAAAATTGTTACCATAACAAAAATTCGCTACACTTCCCCCCACCTAGGTTTTGGCTCCGTCAAAACGTTAGGGTATCAAAATGGGGAAATTAAAAAGCAAAAACAATTTACTAAAAAGAAATACTAAAAGCTACGTGTTATAAAAGAAAATAAAACAGTTTACGACAAAAACAAACATGATGATTATCCGTGCCGTATAAAAGTATACAATTTTAAACAACAAATACTGTCACAATTTAAAAAAATAAGGCACGTAATTCAAGGCAGATAATCATGTTACATATTAAATAAAACAAAGTCACAAAAAGTATATGTAATAAACAATTGGAACGTCATTTTTCATTCACTATGTTATCTTTGAGCAATATAAACAAGTAAATGACTGGAATGTCTTTTTTCATTCACTGCATAAAACAATATGTATTTTAAAGTCACTGTCCATCATCGCCTGTGACGCGCGAATCCTGAATATCGGTCACTTCCTCACCTTGGTACACATCATTTATGTTGCGTTTGCATTGGCGACAGATAAATTCACTTCCTGCTCCGCTTTCTACCGGAAGTCTAGACATTGCGTCAGCGTTTGAATGTTTCTTCCCTGGTCGATGTACGATTTTAAAATCGTAAGATCCCAGTTGTTGCAGCCATCTGCAGGTTTGTCCGTCGGGATCCTTAAATCTATGAAGCCATGTTAGCGAACCATGGTCAGTCCGTAGTATGAATTGTCTTCCCAACAAATAATGTTTGAAATATTTCACAAAATATACAATTGCAAGCATTTCTTTTCTTGTAACACAGTAATTCTGTTCGTGACTATTTAAAGTTCGGCTCGCAAATTGCATTACTTTTTCATCTCCGTTTTGGATTTGAGATAACACACATCCATTAATAGAATTGTTACTAGCATCTGTATCAAGGTGTGACAGCTGTATAAGATTTTATGCAGTTTTCAACCAAATTATAAGTGACATTTCGTTCTTATAAAAAAAATTGTGGACACTTTCACCTATCCAGTCTTGAAGTCTGATCTTAACTCTTTATTTTAAGAACAAAAAAAGTATACCTTGTGTTTATAAATCGAAAAATAATTACACATAAAGTACACAACCCTCTGTTTACGTACATGCGTGCATGATTACCTCTTAGGACCCCCATGGTCAGAATCGCATCGAATTTGATATAAAGAATGATTTCACATATGTATTATTTTCTGAAATGTCTTCGTCTAACCTCAAAGATTATAATTATATCAAATTCAAGTTTATAATGCTTGTCATTGTCAACATTTCATAGTAAACACGTGATAGCTCTGACGTCAATTTTCGTGACCTGAGGTGTGTTACAAATTTGATTGGCTTATACAGTCATGTGACCTTAAGATGCTCACCTTTTCACATCTGAATCAAATTCACAATGTTATTATATACATCAATACCTACCTTTGTCACGTTCCAAGTTTCAACAAAATATGTTCATCCGTCTCCATGAAACACGGTGCTATCGGAGGTAACCCTTTTGTGTAAAAGATGGCGAAATACACAATTTTCATTGCTTTTAATTATCCTCATTTATTCGTTTTTAGAAACACAAATTTGCATCAACTATGTCACATGATTTTCATTTAACTTTCTAATGACTAGATTTATCATTATCAATGCTTTTTGTTTACATTTGAAAATTATATGAGCTCGATTCAGGTGTCCGTAAGTAAAAGTTAAAAAACATAGAAAAATGCAATTTAAAATTGAGAAAAAAAAGTGTTTAATTTTTTTCATAAATTTTGGGTTGTTTTATCTTTAAAACATATATACAAGACTCACAGCTCATAAGATAATGCATCTAATCGAATAGCAGCTCGTAATTCACAAAACATAACCCCTACCCCCTTAACTGCACGAGCCCATTATCTTAAAGATATGCCAAATATATTCGTTTATCGGAGTTTAGAGCCTTATTTTGTAATCGATTTTCAACAAAATTCGATGTTTGAATAATTACCATGAAAAATAGAATCATTACGGCGATAAAATACATTACTTTCCATATTAATTAGAGGAATGAAAATGGCGGGAAGGGGGTTGAAGAACACCCCTCCCCCCTTTTCTTTTAATTCCACGTAGTCTTTGTTGTCTGTTACTCATGGATTATGATTGAAATTGACCAGACAATATAAAACATTTATAATTGAGTCGAAATTTTGATATATTGACACCACAAGCGTTCGTTCTGCACAAATTTTACACATACATTCCAATGCGCTCTTAAGGTGTGACAGCTGTATAAGATTTTATGCAGTTTTCAACCAAATTATAAGTGACATTTCGTTCTTATAAAAAAAATTGTGGACACTTTCACCTATCCAGTCTTGAAGTCTGATCTTAACTCTTTATTTTAAGAACAAAAAAAGTATACCTTGTGTTTATAAATCGAAAAATAATTACACATAAAGTACACAACCCTCTGTTTACGTACATGCGTGCATGATTACCTCTTAGGACCCCCATGGTCAGAATCGCATCGAATTTGATATAAAGAATGATTTCACATATGTATTACTTTCTGAAATGTCTTCGTCTAACCTCAAAGATTATAATTATATCAAATTCAAGTTTATAATGCTTGTCATTGTCAACATTTCATAGTAAACACGTGATAGCTCTGACGTCAATTTTCGTGACCTGAGGTGTGTTACAAATTTGATTGGCTTATACAGCCAAGTGACCTATCAAGGATAAAAGGGCCGCCATTCTCATCAGGATATCCTAATATTGGCGCTTGAATAAGTCGGTCACGAAGTTCATGAAAAGCATGATCACATTCTGCTGTCCAGCTCCAAGCGGCATTTTTACTTGTAAGTTTATGTAGGCACTTCGCTGTTTCCGCGAAATTGAAAATGAACCTCCGATAATATGAAACTAGTCCAAGAAATTGACGTAATTCGGTGACGTTTTTCGGCACAGGAATGTTTTTCACCGCTTCAGTTTTCTTAGGATCTGTTTTAATTCCGTCTCGGGAAACTATATGTCTGAGGAATTCTACTTCTTGTCTAAAGAAACGGCACTTCTTGGCTTTTAATTTCAGATTTGCTTTATCCAGTCTGTCAAACACTTTGTTCAGATTCTCCAAAGTTTCTTCAAAACTTTTTGCAAATATGATGAGATCGTCGAGGTACAATACCGCGATGTTCCATTGCAATCCTGTTAATGCTTTTTCGATGATTCTCTGGAATGTTGCGGGGGTAATGCACAAACCAAATGGCATAACTTTATATTGCTACAGCCCTCCCCTTGGTGTCGCAAAAGCTGTTTTCTCTTTATCGCATTCTCGCAAAGGCACTTGATGATAGGCAAGATCCAAGTCAAGCGAAGTAAACCACGTTGATCCTGATAACGCATCTAAATTATCATCTACTCTCGGTATGGGGTATGCATCCTTAATAGTCCTGGCATTAAGTCGCCGATAGTCTACACATACACGCCACGTCTTGTCTTTTTTCTGTACTAAGACAAGCTGAGATGACCAAGGACTCTGGCACTTCTCAATAAGACCCATTTCCTCTAACTTCTGGATCTCACTATCCTCGTTCACCACGAGGATCAGAAAACGTACTGGCACGTCTCTGCAAAAAGACCTTGAACTTCAGCGCTTCCTCTTCAGAAAGATGAGTTCGTCCATCCTCATAAACAGGAACCAAGTAATCAGGTAAACTCACAGGATCAACTTCCGGTATCAAATCTACTTCCGCTTCCGCTTTGCGTATTCCTTCAGCAATGCGTAAAATTGGAGAAAATATTGCGACTTTTTCATCAGCTTTTACTGTCACAGCTGAACTTCCTGGATTAAACATTCGAAGATAAACATTGTCACTATTGGCATCTAACAAGGTTCTGGCTAAAACCAAGTTATAAGTCTCTCTAAAGTTCGAAAAAAACAAGGGGTATGCCAGTCTTGTCCTCGGTATGGTGTAAAACAGATTTTATCACAACTTCATGTCCAGGTAAAACAGTCGAACTTTCACAAGTTGATATCCAGTTTGTCGTTCTTGAATGCATATCGTCCGCAGAAATGTTTGCTCGTAATCCACCATTTTTATAGTCCCAATTGCATTCAAACTTCATGTGAAAATCCTCTCCAAGCAGATTCTGAGTTACTCCTCCCACAAAAACTCTAAAGTCAGTTTCAAAGTTATGAAAATTAAGTGTCATGTAGGCTGTCCCTAGAATTTGCATATTTTGACCACTCGCATTTGCAAATTGAATTCTGGCAGGCTCTAGCACTGGACGATTTTTGGGGGGTATTTTATAGAACTGATCTTCTGTTATGAAAGTCTTTCTCGCCCCAGTATCGCATTTCCATGTGATTGGTGTACACTGTACAAGTCCATCAACGAGGAAACCAATCCGATCCCTCTTGGCGTTGATCATAATTTCACAGTCATTATTTACACCATGACGCATGTCGTCTGCTACTTCCGGTTTTGGTTTTTCGTCGAGATTGACACATGCTTGCTGTCCTGCAAGCACCTTAATGTTATCTCTGTTATTGACTACTCTATCCAACTTGGAATCAAGCTCACACAATGTTGATGTACTAGGCCTCTCTATGTGGCCGTCCGAAACATGGCCTACTGCCTCGGCGGCAGGTCGTTTCCCTGTAGGTGTGACCTGTCTGCAACTTGAGAGGAACGTCTAACAACTCGAGGACAACGATTACGTAGGTGTTTATCAGAGCCGCACTCGTAACATTTTCGCTTCACTGCCTGGTTCGGTATTCTCGGGGCATTTACGGTATTTTCGGTGTTTCGTTCGTTAAGACGTACTGTATAAATATCTCTTTTCCACGGTTTCCCTGGATTAGATGACTCGGACTCTCCAATACGTATGCACTCTTCTTGCATAGCTGATGTAATGGCCTCTTGAATTTTCTTTGGGCGAGTTCTTTTCACAGCTAACCGGAAATCTTCATTAGGACTACAATTGTCAAGAAAAGTTTTCAAGCTGTTCTCCTCTACAAATTCCCGATTTCCAGGATGAGCTCTCCTATAAAGGTCCTCTATCGCCTGTCCAAAATCTCTGAAAGATTCTGAGTCTTTCTTTTTGCGGAGCTTAGCTTCAGCTAAGTAACTTTCTTTTAATGCCGTATGGCCAAAACGGTCATTTAAAGCACGTGACAAGGAACCATAATCCTGTAAAATGTCCTCCGGAAGTCCATACGCATACGTCTCCGCCTGTCCACGCAAGGTAGTCAAGAGCACACATCTCCGTTGTTCCATCGGCCATTGGTTGATGTTCGAAACATTTTCGAAATATCTCTCAAATTCACTCCATATAGTTGTTCCGTCACCCGAAACTGTGCGTTTCACTTGAATATTCGCTGATCGTCCACTGAAAACATCAGAAGTGATTGCATTTCTGGGGCTTTGAGATCTGCGAACTCCAGCGCACGATCTATACACAACGCCGATAAGAATGATGCAAAACACAAACAACGCACACACAAGAATGATGTTCTTCATTATCCACAGCACTATAACATCAAGAAAAGATCGGAACACACTTAATAGGAACACTACAAACAAAGCTAGTATGACGATCCAGAAAATTATTACATTCAGCCATCCATTGGATCGGTTCTCCTGGGGTAAAGGGGGAGCAAGTACTTCCGTTTCCGGTGTAGAAAATATGTTAATTTCCGATGAAGGACACTCGTTGAATTCCGTGAATAAATTCCTTCGCACACTCGTCGGTTGTCTCCTTATTCGTGGTGTTTGAACACTGGACACAGTATCCATTTTAGTATATGCGATTTCTCTTCTATTAAACACTATCACACTAAAAATCACAAAATGTGTCACAATTCCGAAAATAAAGAATGGATCCAGCTTGAACAGATCAATCAATAACTATAGTCTAACACGAATTCGGCATCCACATGCTGGACACTTGAGATACTTTGAAACAATAACATCGATAGTGTTTCTTAAAATCTGGACATTGTCATCTTTAAGAAAAATTGCATAACAGTTCGGACACTCCTTATATAGGTTCATGTCTACAGTTTCTTTGTACTCCAAATTTCCTTCTTCATTAAAATCAAACACAGGTACTAGTCGTCTTCTCGTTGTAGTATGTCCGTAGGATGTCATGATAATGAGGTTAAATGTACTTACAGTTTGAGTGCTGGTACATTCCAAAACATACAATAAAATCCAAGTGATATATAAATCCAAGTGACATAAATTGTATCCAAATGTTTAACACATAACAAAGAGTTAAAGTCCACCTTTAATTTCTTCAATGGTCACAAGGGAATAAAGTCACAACACATCACTGGCATAAATATCCAAATATAAATAAATCCGGCTTGATGATCATTATCCCACCGCTGCCACCAGTTGTAGCGTGGACGGACGAACGGTCGGGCACCACTGTTACGCACAGTAACATATTTAGTTTATATCCGGATAATCACACACAGTCGCTGCCACCATTTGAATTATAATTTTCATGACACTGACAGACGGACACATCTCTGACTAACGACGGACGAACACACTAATAACCACTGCAGCACAGGATAAATTCCAAGTTGAAATCACAAGTAACAAGTTCATAATTTATTAACGGAAAAACATGATGATGATGAATATTTACAATGAATATCAAATATGCCGGCACAAAGTCACAAAAATAAGCACAATAAAAGTCCGAAATGGTAAAGTTAAAAATCACATTTTGTACGTCCTGAAAGCTTGAAAAAAATAATTTAGACTGAAGAAAAATAAGATCGCGGTATTTATATGAGACAAAATTTCCTCCTCCAGTAACTTAGCAACAATACAAATATTTACATTTAAGCGGGAAAAATTCGGAGGAGGAGAAAAGTTACATAAATAAGTAGGTCATTTCGGAGGAGTAAAAATAAGTGTTATACAAGTGCTAAATAATACTAATGAAAATTATTAAGAAAACATGAAATATCCGAAGTTAAGTGATGTATTAAAGGTAAAATTGTTACCATAACAAAAATTCGCTACAAAAGTGTCATTCCAGTTCTCGTTAACCTATTGGAAATCAATTTTGATTTAACTTCCAAAATAACCATAAATATATTGCACTTACGTATGGAAAAGATAAAATTAATTCTGTTTTAAACATAGGCAGGATACTTGAATAAAAGATGACACTGTCGCTAAAAAAAATGCAATTTCGGGCCAATTTACTGTAGTTGCTAGTTAATTATTAGGAATCCTGTGGATGAATCTTTGTCAGAAACTATCAAAATTATCAAGAATGTCAAGAGATGATTTCATGATTAAATGGGAAAAAATTGAATTAAGGATTCAAATATTACAAGGCTTTATATTGTCCAATTTTTTCTTCCAAAATCGTCCTTTTTCAATGAAGTGACATCCGCTTTCCAGTAACGTATATTTGTCAACGAATGCACTGTAATGAAGCTTTAATTTTCTATTTTATACATGCTAAGTTTCAATACAATACGTTTATTAATAATATTTTTATTGCATTTTGAATGCGAAGGTTTGTGACGCTATTTTTCCAGATTACGTCGAAATGACGTCGTGGTTTGCTCATGGATACAACTCCCAAAGTCCTAAATTTCGAAAATCGCCATAATTTCTTCAAATGACGCCGGAAATTATTCAAACTTCATCAGGATACTCAAATGCGTATACCAATCAAAGTATCAAATGTTTTAAGGGAGTTAAGACTGTACTTTTCCTAGGAAGCGAGAAAGCAAATTGTGCCGAAGCCATCTTGGTGTTCAAACCCTCCTTAAATCGTTGCGCAAGGGTAGACGTTGCCGGGGTAGACTTTTTAGCTCACCTGAGCGGAGCTCAAGTGGGCTAATGTCATCGCGCACCGTCCGCGGCGTCCGTCATCTGTCGTCCGTCGTAAACTTTTCAACATTTTCGACTTCTTCTCCAGAACAACTGAACAGATTTTCATGAAATTTGGTAGGAATGAAGTACTCATGGTCCCCTACAAGTGTTGTTGTTTTTCGTCCGGATCCACCATCAGGTGGCGCCACCACAGGCAAAAGTAGGTCGGACTTTGTCAGAAATACATATTTTTGCACTATTTCTTTAAATAACTCAATATGTGTATAATTTTACACATTCATTTACTGCATATTTATCATATTTAAGTTACTTAATGCTTTTATATGTATTTTATACTAAAATCTAAATTTTTTGATTTTTTATGAATTTTTTTCTTATGTGAAAAGGAAGGGAGGGGGGTTGATTTTCGAACATATTCAACTTCTTCTCCAGAACTGCTGAAGTAATTTTTATGAGTATTTTTTCAATTATGAATAGATATGTTTACTGTGTACATGGACCGAAGGCTTGAGGGTTCAACATGTTCAAGTTCTGGTACTTCTTTTATCTATATCAGGAATTTTAACCCTGGTAACTTAAGTTTCGTATAAGAGGGAGAGAACTCTTATAGTTGGTACATGAATAACAGCAGAACTCATGTGTGCAAGATTGCCTTTCTTTAATATTGATATGGATTATCGACTCATTTGAATGTTATATATTTTAAATTTTTAAATTAGTATGCAAAAGGAAACTAAATAATTTAAAGATTAAAAAAGAATAAGTATTTTCAAATTCATCTTGTGAAGACTTAGATATATATAACATTGAAATTAAAATATTGAGAGCAGCTCAAAATATTAATGTAAAAACACAACTCTACATTTTCATCATGTAACCGGTGGTCTTGATCAAATGTTATCAATAATGTAGTGAAAGGAGGGGAGGGGGCTGTAATATATAGGATTTTGCTATAGCTTCTGTATAACTGTCTCTTTTGGGTTACTAAGATTACTCAAGAAGAAGGGGGTGATTTTCATACATATTCAACTTCATCTCCAGAACCGCTGAACAGATTTTCATGAAACTTGGTAGGAATGAAGTAATTATGGTCCCCTACAAGAATTGTGGTTTTTTGTCCGAATCTGTCAACAGGTGGCACCACCACAGACAAAAATAGGTCATGGGAGGTACCCTCATTTGACAAACTTCTTCTTCAGATCGGAAGCACGTATCGACAAACCGAAAACATCAGGAGTATCTAGAGAGATGTCTTAAGAAGTGTTGTTAAATTTTGTTCCACTCTGAAGTCAGGTTTTTTTTTCCTTTTACAAACTTCTTTTTGTTTGATATGCTTAGTTTACGTAGTTATCAGGTGAGCGATTGTGGTCCTCTTGGACCTCTTGTTTTATTAGTGTACATGTACGTACATGTGTCAGAAGTGAGCCTTCGTTCGCTATACTTTATCAATTTTATAAACGTACTTTAAATTTTACATCATACACTGCCATCCATAAATAACTATACAAACAAGGAAAATCACTCTAAATTCTTAATTAGTTTATCCAAACTTTTCCATTCTGAACTTGAAAGACCTATAATAATTGGCTTCACATAATTCAAAATTATGAATTCTGATATCAAAAATGTAAATTGAGACTTTTTTCATCAGCACAATTTTTTCCATCTGAAAGATGTTTTTATCATCATAAATTTATCGAAAAACGGTCGAAAAAGAATGATTGTGCTTTTCTGAGAAATAGTCTAGTTGCCAAATGGCTATTTTGGGGGGAACCCAAAAAAATGTTACGCACAAAATGTTTTTGCATGAAAGTGATGTTATTACCATCTACTTTGATAATTCGGCGGATGCCACTCTGGCATCCTTGGGCATTTCCAAATTTTGGGGTAAATTAGAATTTTTCGAAGAAAAACCGTTGAAAATAGGGAAAAATTCAATAACTTTTGCCATGCTGCAGCTAGATCAATTGATAAATTGGTACCAAAAGAACGACAATTTAATTTTCTTTAAGTTTCAAGCTCAATTGACCAATACTTGTCAATAAAATGGGGGAAACTATGGATTTTCGATGAAAAATCGTTGAAAATTGGGAAAATACAATATCTTATACCATTCTGTAGCTAAATAAGCAATTTAGGTACCAAACGCACAATAATTTTATGGCCTTTCAATTTGAATTTTACAGAAGTCAGATTCGCAATTTGCAATATTTGGGAAAAACTGTGATTTTTCAAAGAAAACCGATGAGAATTGGAAAAAGGTAATTACTTTTTCCATGTTGTAGCCAGAACAACAGATTTGGTATTAAAAGAACAGCAGTGCCATTGCCTTAAAGTCTCAAGCTCAGTTTATCAATTTACTCGTCCATAAAATGGGGAAAACTATGGATTTTCGATGAAAAACCGTTGAAAATTGGGAAATTGTCATATTTTTTTTTCAAACTGTAGATAAATTAACAATTTTTGTACCAAACGCACAATAAATGTATTGCCTTTCATTTTGAATATTAGATTAGCATTTTGCAAGTACGAAAATTGGGAAAAGAATGAACTTTGAATGAAAAAATCGCTAAAAACTGGGGTATTGCAATGCTTTTTTTCATGCTGTAGTTAGAACAACAGCAAGAAAAAAAATGATTTCATTGACTTTAATCCAGAATTCCACTCAAGCAAATGGAATCTTCTTGTTTTTTTTTTTTTTTTTTTTTTTTTTTGTTTTTGTTTTTTTTTTTTTTTTTTGCTGAAAAAAGGTATTAAATTGGAAAAATAAAATCGGTTTATAGACATCCAAGAATAACAATTTTCGTATCAAAATGATTTCATATTGATAGTTTTAGATTTGCACTCTGTTATTACCTTTTTTTCTACTCTAGATATAACATTCCAAATAGTATAAATGTCCTACCATCATCTTACAATATTGAGCAACATTTCACGAAAAGAATGTTCCATTTTATCTGCATTGTTCATACATTGCTTATTTGATGTTTGATGTCGTGTTTACTGTTCCATGCCCGATTGGTGTCTCTTGCTGTGTGTGTATTCTCTATGTTTTTACTTGAGATATTTTGATGTGTTGATATTGGTGCTGCAACCCATTTTTGTAGGGGATCACCTCCTTTCTTATTGCCTTGTTTCATCAACATGCAATTGTAATACTTGTTTGCAACTACTTCTAACAACAACGAACCCCTCTTACATGTAAACGTCTTCAAATTGCATAGCATCATTTAAGAACAGATAAATTGGCAACATGGACCAGACATGCACGTTTCGGGTACTTAACCCTCATCAGTGATCCTAAATCTAAACAATGTAATATGCCAAAAAAGTATGAAAGTTACTATTTCGAAAAAGTGTACCGAAAGACGTAACAGGATGGTTGATCAAAATGCCTCCTTTGCATCGTACTCTGACAATTCTCTACTCCAAAATATTTACAAAATTAATGAAATTTGAGCACAGAATTTGTCAAATCTGTTTGTTACACAACTCAGATTTCGTATGCGACTGTAACAAATCAAAAGGATAACAGATAGAGGTACAGCCGCGATTGGCAAAATATTATCACAATAGGTCTCAACATTTTTTAAAAAAAATAATTCTTTCAGCAGACCCAGATTTGATTGAACTGCATCTTAAGAATGTTTCTTTATGCATGGCTACAAATATTCCGTTTTTCTTGACATTTTATCGAAATTCTTCAATTAACTGTTGGTGGTAATGGTCATCCAAGAGTTTTGAACATTTATATCCCATTTCATTCAATCGTAAACTGGACCTGACATCAGATATACAGACTAGATTTTCTAAACCATAGTAATTCTTTATGGATATCATGGCCTCAGTCACCATCTTTTCAATATCTGAGTTAACTTCTCGAAAATTTGACACGGAACACCACTTCAAAAGCTTCCCACAGAACAACCTTTGTCTCTCCAATACCATCATATGTTGATGACATCCATCATTATGATCTGATCTTCAGAATGATGTGTAGAATGCGAGTTCTTAATATATCGGATTGCGTTCTCGATCAACTGATTGCAAGTACATGTAATATAATTCAGTTGCACGTCATTTTCTGAGATGTAGCTTTCCTCACTGAATCTTTTATGTCATTGTGATGGTTAGTAGGGGTCAACTGAATATCATTTAAATTTGCTCTTTGCAAAGTGATAGTAATTTTAAGTTCAGAAAATAGGGCTAGGGCGCTGCTGGAGAGGATTCTGGCTGTGACATGAAGTTACTTTTATTAAAATGACACATATGCATATAGATAATGACCATATCCCTGTATACAGCACAGAATCGATAATTAAGAAAATCATAAACCGAAGGCATACAAAATCAGGATAAATCGGGAACCAAATCAAACAAAGAAAAACCACAACCATAAGAAAAGAAGCGAACTCCCGACCTCCAGATATGGGAGTGAGACCAGGTACCCAGGAAATGCAAGCATCTCCTTCTTGTATGCAACACCCGACGCTTCAATTCGGAAGAACTGTCGCATCCGGTTACTTCCATTTCGGAAGACATACGTAGAGTATACAATTTTTGGTTGGATGGTTTAAATGGTCTATGACAGAATATCATCTACCATTCTGGAGAGTGGGACATCATTGTTCACTGATGAGGATTTTTCTATCTGAAACACGTATCTGGTGCATCAAAATTGGATTAGAAATGTACGACCAGAAACAATCGAGGTATTAATTCCGCCATTTAATGGTCAGTTGATACACCATAGTCCTGCATACATCAATCAGCTCCTAGGCATTCTTATCAAAAACATATTTCGAATTTGCAAAACTGAAGTCATCTTTTCAACATTGACGTAGGGCCTATAGAACAATGTCACGACTAAGCAGGTCTTTAAGATCCACTTCAATAAATGAAAACAACTACACAACCCTGGCAGAAATCATCTATGTTAAACGTCTTCAAATTCATTAGCATAATTCAAAAGCAGATTGATTAACAGCTTGGACCAGACATGCACGTTTCGGGTATTTAACCCTCGTCAGTGATCCATAATCCAAACAATAAAATATGACCAAAATGTGTGATAATTATGTCCAAAATATACCGAAAGACGTAGCAAGATGACTGGGATATGATGCTACAGGACCAAGATTTCAGAAATTTGTGACAATTTTGTAAACAGAATTTTCGAATGCGTTTGACGAAAAGACCAACCGAAATTGATCGAACTTGGCTACATGTGCCCTCGGGGACTCCTGGTCCACCTGCAGTGACACTCACCAAGTGGTACAAATGTTAAATGTCTTCAAATTCATTAGCATAATTCAAAAGCAGATTAATTAAGAGCGTGGACCAGACATGCACGTTATGTATCATAGACAGAAGCCGTTTCCTTTTGAACAATGTCTCTAATTTAACTCACGTCTTTCAATAGCTTGCTACAAGACTCCATGTACCAGTAAATTATTTTCAAAAAATGTTGACTTGAATACACATATCTTTGTTCTAGCATTTCTGTAAAAGTTTTGCATTTTTCAAAGTCCCAACTTTTTATGGACAAACCCTTCAAAAATCAAAGTTTTCTCCCTCATTGGTTTTCTCCCATCCTACTTTAAGAGCAAGTTGCTTAATATGAATTCAGAATAAAAGACGTATACAATAAAAGTTCTTTTGGTACCATAATTGCTGAACTCATACTAACTACAGTTTGAAAAAGTTCATTGCATTTTGCAAATTTTCAGCGATATTTCGTCCAAGAGTAGTTGTTTTTCCCAATTTTTCGTACCAGCAAATTGCGAATCTGCATTCTATATTATTTAAAATGAAAGGCAATGAATTTATTGTGCGTTTGGTACCAAAATTGTTTATTTAGCTACAGAATACAAAGAGATATTGAATTTTCCCACTTTTCAACGAATTTTCATCAAAAATCCATAGTTTTCCCCATTTTATTGACAAGTAAATTGGTAAATTGAGCTTGAGAATTAAAGACAATTGAATTGTCGTTCTTTTGGTACCAATTTTGTTGATCTAGCTGCAGGATGGAAAAATTAATTGAAGTTTTCCTATTTTCAACGGTTTTTCTTCAAAAAATTCCATTTTACCCCAAAATTTGGAAATGCCCAAGGATGCCAGAGTGGCATCCGCCGGATTATCAGATAAGAGGGTATTGACAACACTTTCATGCAAAAACATTTTTCTGCGTAACAAATTTTTGGGTTTCATGAATGGCACCTAGACTAAAAAAAGTTTCTTATTTAAAACTGATAAACACCCTTATTCCAACATTAAAAAAATACATGTAATGAAGTAGTGTCCTCCGTAAGGAAGTTTAATATAATAAATATCAATGAACACTCAATATCCAAAAAAAGAAAAAGAAAAAAGTGGATATAGAGCGTTCATTGTTATTTATTATATTAAACTTCCCTACGGAGGACACTACTTCATTAATTTTATTACGTAAACTACGTGGACATTATTTCGAAAATAAATAACAATGAACACTCTATATCCACAAAAAAGATAAAAAAGTGGATATAGAGTGTTCATTGTTATTTATTATAAAAATAATGTCCACGTAGTTTACGCAAGTACGACAGTTCTTTAGAAGATGGAAGGTTAGCAGGCACTTGAATATGACTGAGTAGATCAAGTAGATTAACTAGTTTCAATCGTAAGATATCATGTTCCCGCTCATAGTCTCTCATCAGCGATTATATATCTATTTCAATTTATTTACTATGTATTTATTTATTTAATATTTATTTATTTTTTGGCATAATACATGTACGTATTGGTACCTGCCTCAAGCATGATCCCACACCGTGTATTGGGGTTAAAATTTAATTCTAATACTGTACATCAGTACAGAATTTGTTAAACTCTTTTCCTGATTTTTTAATGGTCGCGATTTTGCGAGTTCATTTATATTAAGGTCGCAAAACCAAATTTTCAGTAGCAAATGCGACCAATTCAGTCGCAACTTGGATCACTGAATATTCACTAATATTATGTACCCGAAACGTGCATGTCTGGTCCACGTTGCCAATTTGTCTGTTCTTAAATGATGCTATTCAATTTGAAGACGTTTACATTTATACCACTTGGTGAGTGTCACTGCTGGTGGACCAGGAGTCCCCGAGGGCACATGTAGCCAAGTTCGATCAATTTCGGTTGATCGTTTCTTCAACGCATTCTCAATTTCTGTTATCAAGATTTCATGAAATTTCTAAAAAGTAGGTCCTGTAGCATCATATCCCACCCATCCTGCTACGTCTTTCGGTACACTTTTTCGACATAGTAACTTTCATACTTTTTTGGCATATTACATTGTTTAGATTTAGGATCACTGATGAGGGTTATGTACCCGAAACGTGCATGTCTGGTCCACGTTGCCAATTTGTCTGTTCTTAAATGATGCTATTCAATTTGAAGACGTTTACTTTTATACCACTTGGTGAGTGTCACTGCTGGTGGACCAGGAGTCCCCGAGGGCACATGTAGCCAAGTTCGATCAATTTCGGTTGATCGTTTCTTCAACGCAGTCTAAATTTCTGTTATCAAAATTTCATGAAATTTCTAAAAAGTGGGTCCTGTAGCATCATATCCCACCCATCCTGCTACGTCTTTCGGTACACTTTTTCGACATAGTAACTTTCATACTTTTTTGGCATATTACATTGTTTAGATTTAGGATCACTGATGAGGGTTATGTGCCCGAAACGTGCATGTCTGGTCCACGTTGCCAATTTGTCTGTTCTTCAATGATGCTATTCAATTTGAAGACGTTTACATTCACTCTTTTTTGATTTAAAATGATTGTTATACCCATGATTGGAAAATTTTAGGGGCCCTACGCCCCCCTTGAATCCATCACTGACTAACAGTCATGCTGACATAGGTTCATAAATGTTTTATTCCCGAACATTGGAAAATGGATTTGTTCTATCTGCTAATACAATATTTGAAAATCCCATAAAATAGTTCGATATCATTCTAAAATGAATAAACGAAACTCGCCATAAGTTCCTTCAGGGCTTTGATTATATTCTTTAAAAATAGGGTTGTCAATGGTCAGAATTTATTATATCATCCAGGAGACCTAGAAGTACCAGTGGAATATTTCAAATCATCAAATTTTTATGTCAGTGTAAAACAGCTGAAGAATACAACAAGATGTACATGTAAAGAATATTATTTGATAACTTTTCCATCATGCAATATATCCAATGAAGAATAATAATATTTGTGTTGGAAGACATGTGTTGAATTTGCATTCCAGTTTGTATTAATACTTTACTATCAATTTGTCAATGAGCATTTCCTCATGCATTTCAAGAGCGTGATTGTCTTGATGAAGACATAGTGTTTGGTTTACAATCTTGCATAATGAAGCTAGTTAAAACAAAACCTAACACCACAAGTATTTGGGATATTGCGTACTCATAATTATGTTTTGTTGATGATGAGATTTGCAGTCACCGCGCACCAGGGAATGTGTTCGAAATAGATGACAGAGACTCTCACTGCCATGTTCACACAAGCATTTTCGTAGGTTAAGTTATTTATAAGAAATGAACAAAGTCAATGCAAAACTATAGTTATATGCACCTATTTCATTCCTAGTCCACACTTTATAATTACCTTTGATTCAGGAATCGTTGATCAGCATTACTACTGGTAAGCTGACGTAAATTATATTCTTTAATATTGGCGAAGTCTGAAATGTATCAGCAAAAATGGAGACATCTGGACTTTGATATTTGACCTACTTTTTTCTTTGTTTCTGACTAGATATGAGATTCTTATTAATTTATTTATTGCTGATAATGTGCTATATTCGTGAGCACATATATACTGTCCGTGAAATGGTGATCTGTCTGTAATTCAAATTTAGTGAACTTAAGGGCTTGTTAAACGGAGAAAACGAAAACAAACAGAACCGAAAGCAATTTAGGTCGTCCATGCATTGAGCAAAAGTGACCCCCTTAGGTTCCCGGGAAAGTGAGCATCTCCTGCTTGTAACACAAGTCATCTATGTCGTACAGAAAGCAACTCAACATGCTTAAGGTCGTCAATGATTTGAGCAGTAGTGAACCCCTCCTCAATGGAATGAAATAAGGTTCCCGGGGAAAGTGAGCATCTCCTGCTTGTAACATCAGCCACCTATGCCGTACAGAAAGCAACTCAACATGCTTAAGGTCGTCCATGAATTGAGCAGTATTGAACCTCTAAATAAGGGAATGAGATAATGTTCCCTGGGAGAGTGAGTATCTTCTGCTTACTTGTAACACCAGTCATCTATGCCGTACAGAAAGCAACACAACATGATTAAGGTCGTCCATAAATTGAGCTTTAGTGAACCCCTCCGGAAGGGAATGAAAGAAGGTTCCTGGGAGAGTGAATATCTTCTGCTAGCGTGTATCACCAGTCACCTATGCCGTACAGAAAGCAACACAACATGATTAAGGTCGTCCATAAATTGAGCTTTAGTGAACCCCTCCGGAAGGGAATGAAAGAAGGTTCCTGGGAGAGTGAATATCTTCTGCTTGCTTGTATCACCAGTCACCTATGCCGTACAGAAAGCAACACAACATGATTAAGGTCGTCCATAAATTGAGCTTTAGTGAACCCCTCCGGAAGGGAATGAAAGAAGGTTCCTGGGAGAGTGAGTATCTTCTGCTTGCTTGTAACACCAGTCATCTATGCCGTACAGAAAGCAACACAACATGATTAAGGTCGTCCATAAATTGAGCTTTAGTGAACCCCTCCGGAAGGGAATGAAATAAGGTTCCTGGGAGAGTGAGTATCTTCTGCTTGCTTGTATCACCAGTCACCTATGCCGTACAGAAAGCAACACAACATGATTAAGGTCGTCCATAAATTGAGCTTAAGTGAACCCCTCCGGAAGGGAATGAGATAATGTTCCCGGGGAGAGTGAGCATCTCCTACTGTACCTGTTAGTATACATCTTTTGGCGCGTTGTTTTACATTATGACATCACTGTTAAAAGACGAAATTACATTGTGACCTAACAATGGAAAAAGTATGCAATAACTGCCTACCTCAGCCATTATGAAATTCGGCAAGTGGCCTAGTGACTTAAAATATGGAATATGTCACATCAGATATTTCATAATAAACAAGTTCTACCTCAGAATATCAGCATACTAGATAAGGAGATGTAACATTATGAAAGTTGTTAAACGTGTTCATTTTCAATAGCATTATTCATTTAAGAACTGATAAATTTGCAGCATTGACCAGACATGATATTCTGTCATAGACCATTTGAATCATCCAACCAAAGATTGTACTCTATGTCTTCCGAAATGGAAGTTGCCAGATGTGACAGTTAATTCCAGCGAATTGAAGCGGCGGGTGTTGCATGCAAGTAGGAGATGCTTACTCTAACTGGGCACCTGGTCTCACTTCCATATCAGGAGTTCGCTTCTATTCATATGGTGGAGGTTTTTGTTTGTTTGCTTTGGTTCCTGTTTTATCCTGATTTTGTATGCCTTCGGTTTCTGATTTTCTGAATTATCGATTTTGTGCTGTATACAGGGATATGGTCATAATCCATATTTGTCATGCACGTTTCGGGTACTCAACCCTCGTCAGTGATCATCTATCTAAACAATGTAATATGACCAAAGAGTGTGAACGTTTTTATGTCCAAAAATGTATCGAAAGACGTAGCAGGATGAGTTGGATATGATGCTACAGGACCCACGTTTCAAGAACATTTTATAACAGAAATTTTCGAATGCGCTGAGGAAACGATGATGCGAATTTGATCGATCTTGGCTATATACATGTGCCCTCGGGGACTCCTGATCCACCAGCAGTGACGTTTATGTCACATGGCAATTTTACTTTGGAATATCCAAAATTAACTCGAATATTGAGGGAAAAATAGAAGGGTTGTATCGTTTGGGAACAATGACTGACTGACCATCTTTAATACGTAATTGTTTTATTATGTAATCCTACTGACGTCATCGAAACCTCACAGTATGTCTTTATCTAGTTTTTTTTTTTTTTTTTTTTTTTTTTTTTTTGCTGAAAGGTTATACTTTCGCCTTTATCACTCAGCCAAGAGTCGCTTAACTATGTACCTAGGAAACAAGTCTAATAAGATAAATCAAAATCAAATCAAAGATTAATAAGAAATTAGTACTACTAATATTACTAAGAAATTGATGGAGCTCTACTGAAAACAATTCACGTGTTTATGACACTTTGCTGATCTAAGAGGGGTGGAGGGCTTTTTGGGGAGGGGAGAAGGATGGTAAAATCAAAAAAATCACAACCCCTTGAAGTTTACAAAAAAGTATTGCTAGGATAACGAGTATGCTTAGCAGGACCCCTCTTTCAAGACAGGAAAACCCCCCTAGGAAAAAAATAACTCTTCGATTCGCGCATGATGTTTATCTAGGTAATTGACTCGCCTAGCTGAAATCGATTCACAGAACAGCAATCATGAATCAGGAATATTAACAGAGCGTACGCTCATATGTTTACATATTTCGTGAGAAAAAGATTGCAGAATGGAAGCTTAACGTTCGCTCATATGTTTACATGTTTCGTGAGAAAAGGATTGCAGAATGGAAGCTTATATTTTGCTGCTCTTTAGCCTCTGTGTAACTTGCAGACTCGTTTCTTCTTTACCAGGTATGTATGTAGTTGTCTCCGTCTGATTGTCCGTTTAACTCTTTTCTCGAGAGGAAACGTCCCATTGTTTTCAGTTTTAGGAACCTCCTCCCTGTCTTTGGGTTGTTTCTTGAATTGTTGTAATCCTTTTGATCGTGATATTTGGATTCTGATTTTGGACTAGTGATTCACGTATTGTATAATGGTGTAGATAAATGATAGCAAAGTATGTTTTGTAATTTTGAAAGACATTACAAGTTCAATATCCTTTATTGTTTTTTTTCCATGAACACTAATTGGACATGTTTTACGCAGTATGATATTATAAATAAGATGACTGTGAGATATTAGAATCCGTGCATAAACAAGTATCATACTATATATAATCTGTAAGAGACTATGTCTTAAATCTAAGTTAAAACGTTTCCGAAATATCTTCCTTCCGACTTAATCAATAATTTGTATTTTCCAAAATGTCTTTAACTTTGTCAGTTTGATTACTCAATATGGATGGAAAATCTACTGCAATACAGTAACTGTAAAATTTAAAGGGGTGGGGGTAGGTGGGGGTGGGTGTCTATGAAATATACTTCTCATTGAAACTTAAAATATATTCTTAATCTTTTTTTATCTAGTAACAGGATGATTATATTTTTCTTTCCGCTCAAATGTCTTTGAACTCCGCAGGATTACTTAACTCAAGGATTATATGAAGCGATAGGTATCTCTATAATCATGATAATAAACTAATAGACTAAGTATGCTTCAGAATCGTTGCATACCTGTAGCTTACTAAACAAAATTCAGCATAGATCGCACACATCGATTTTTTTTTCATTTCTGCAGCACCAGATTAAACAGACAGAATCCATTGTAGATATCTGAACTTATTGATGGTTAAATTTTCCCTAACCTATAATTCAAATACGACGATCAATCCCCGTATTCAAATTTATTCCGTAGAACCGGTTTTACGTGCATTCATTATTAGGTTCAAACGCAGTTCAATATCAAAGAGAGAATATAGAGAATAATAATGCAAATAAAATAACAAAATGATAATTGAACAGACAAAATCCATTCTGTAGGTATGTTGCGTTCTCTTACACAATCATGCTTTTTATCTTACCATCTTTCCGTATGGCATAAATGTCTTTGAGCTCCGCATGATACGTTAACATCAAGGATTTTATTAGACTATCTATATCTCTTTCATCAATTAATACATGTAGATTGCATAACTTAAAAAAAACTCAGCATAAATAGTAATCATGAGTTTTGATTCATTTTGAAAGAGCCAGATATTTGAGCTTACTAGTGCATGATTTTATTTCTCCTAAATATTATTCAAATGGGTCGAATTCCCGTATTCAAAATTCCATAGAACCGGTTTTATATTCAATATAAGGGTCAAACGCAGTTCAATATCTAATTAAAGAATATTAATGCAAATGAAATAATGTAAAATGAACAGACAAAATCGAACACACGGTCTTGTTCTGCAAGTGATGGATCTGAATATCTCTTACACATGCTTAGCAAAGGAGGGTATTTCAAAATAGACTAGGTGGCAGTTCTCTCACGGGAATACTTCTATTTGAAAACAAGTAGAAGACAAACACATTAGACACACTATAGAATTGAGGAACACACATATGTATAACAGTAGAAAAGCACATGTACAATAAAAAAAATGCAATGATCGCTGTGCGATATAAGTCCCCTACCGGCGGCATAAATTTATGACTTGCATCTCTGTTCATCAGTTCATCTTCTGCAACAACAGCCAAGAAAAGTCTGGGAAACTGAATTCACGAAATTTGCTAAGTCCAATGGCCATAACTCTTGTGAGAATTAGTCAGTCTATATTAAACTCAAATCTGCATCACACTATAATGTATTCACATACAAAAAATCAGCTCATTATCTGCAATAACAGGCATGAAAAAGTCCGGGAAACTAAACATTTCATGAAATTTGCTAAGTCCAAGGGCCATAACTCTTGTAAAAATAGGCCAATGGAAACCAAACTCAAACTTGGTCTGTATCACACTGAGATGTCTTCATTTACCAAAAATCAGTGCATTATTTGCAATAGAACCAAAGAAAAGTCCGGAAACTGAAATTTTCATAAAATTTGCTAAGTCCAAGGGCCATAACTCTTGTAAAAATAGATGAATCTAAAGCAAACTCAAACTTGACCTGTATCCCATTGAGATATATCCACATACCAAAAATGAGTTCAATTTATCCAACAACAGCTGAAAAAAGTCCGGAAAACTGAAATTTTCATAAAATTTGCTAAGTCCAAGGGCCATAACTCTTGTAAAATTAGGTCAATCGAAAGCAAACTCAAACTTGATCTGTATCCCATTGAGATATATCCACATACCAAAAATGAGTTCAATATATGCAACAACAGCGGAAAAAAGTCCGGAAAACTGAAACTTTCATAAAATTTGCTAAGTCCAAGGGCCATAACTCTTGTAAAATTAGGTCAATCGAAAGCAAACTCAAACTTGATCTGTATCACATTGAGATATATCCACATACCAAAAATTAGTTCAATATATGCAACAACAGCGAAAAAAAGTCCGGAAAACTGAAACTTTCATAAAATTTGCTAAGTCCAAGGGCCATAACTCTTGTAAAATTAGGTCAATCGAAAGCAAACTCAAACTTGATCTGTATCACATTGAGATATATCCACATACCAAAAAATGAGTTCAATATATGCAACAACAGCGAAAAAAAGTCCGGAAAACTGAAAATGGGACAGACGGACAGACGGACGGACGGACGGACGGACGGACAGACAGACAGACCGAGAGGAAACTAAGAGTCCCCTTCGGCGTTGCCGGTAGGGGACTAAAAACCAGCAATAGGATTGAGGAACACCCCTGTGTGGAACACAGAGTAGACAAACACACAAAAAACACACAATAGGATTGAAGAACATCCCTATGTAAAACAAAGTTAGAAAAGCACCAGTGCAAAAACACGCAAAAGGATTGAGGAACATCCCTATGTGAAACACAGAGTAGACAAACACAAACACAAAAAGACACAATAGGATGGAAGTACATCCCTATGTGAAACACAGTAGAAAAGCAAATGACATTTTTGTACAAAAAACACGCAATAGGATTGAAGAGCATCCCTATGTGAAATACAGTAGAAAAGCATATGTACAAAAAACACGCAATAGGATTAAAGAACATCCCTATGAGAAACACAATAGAAAAGCACGTACAACAAACACGCAACAGGATTGAGGAGCATCCCTATGAGAAACACAGAGTAGACAAACACAAAAAGACACACAATAGGATTGAAGAACATCCCTTTGTGAAACACAAACACATATAAATACACAAAATGGACGAGGAACACCAAATACGACATCGAAGCACTAAACAAAAATCTTACACATAAACCAACGAGACTAATGGAAAATTTGTTCCAGTTTAGGACGGCATCTGCCACGTTAGTAGCAAATAGTGCAGTGAAGTCTCCCGGACTTCGTGTGCACACCGCACAATATAGTATGACTGTAAGATGACGAGACGACAAGACCGCAAAATGCAAGGACCCGAGTTACTTACACATAAATATGTACACATACACCAACGAGACTAGCGGAAAATCTGTACCGACTTAGGACTTAGTGGACAATAATGACAAAAAACATTTTAAAATTAAAAAGATTCTTTTAATAGATTTTTTCTAGATTTTAAAGGTTATTAACTTTGATTTTCTCGATTTTCAGAACAGAGCAGACTCTTCGATAATCTGTTCCAGAATTATGACAGACGTTCACGTCCAACTCACAAGTTGGACGAACCCATTAATGTTACCATCTCACTACAGCTAAAGTATATCCATGGTTACGATCCTGTGAGTATTTTTTTTTCTGTTTTTTTTTTTTCAAAAAGAACTCATTTAAGCAAGTCATATGATCAAAGATATTTCAAACACTAAGATAAAAATGTAACCCTTTTCCCCTTTCTCCAAATGAATTTCTTCATCGTTTGAAAATAAGCCTTAATATTGATATAACTCAAAAGAATATATCATAATATGCATTTGAAAAAATACTTTCAGGGAATTCAAAAGGTGTCTAAAAATAAAACCAAAAGTTTAATTCATTCTCCCTAGAATTGTCCATATACCGACAGCTTTATTGGTTGGGAATTCTAGACTTTTTCAGGTAGTGATTTCCTTTTCGCAAAAGGGGCTCGACAGCTTTTATGAACATTATATTCTAAAAAGAAAAATGGATAAATCAGCCTTTTTGATTTGACCAACTGACCGCTTTCTGGAGCCATCATGTGCATCGCGCACTTTGCTTCGTTTGGCCCCTTAAGTGCAAAGAAGAAACATGTTCACCTATGGCCATTTATAATGGGAAATCCTTTATAATGGGAAATCCATGCAAATTCATACATCAATCTCATTTTTAGCATGTTAAAATAATAACAATACCGAAAAATCTTTGTGCATGTCGGCGCTGTTGTCTAGCAGATAGGGCATCGGGTTAGTAATCTTAAAATTGCTGGTTCGTGGTTCGAGCCTTGCTAGGACCATATGCAAAACTGTCCTTGTCTATGTACAAATTATTTACATGTCTGTGGTGTTTTTTTTTTTTTTTTTTTTTAGTCTTACATGTATAAAGCGTCTTCAAAATCAATAGCATCATTTATGAGCATATAAAATTGCAGCATGGACCAGACATGCACGTTTCGGGTACTTTACCCTCGTCAGTGATCCTCAATCTAAACAATGAAATATGGCCAGAGTGTGAAAAATATTATATGTCAAAAATGTACCGAAAGACGCAGCTGGATGGTTGAGATATGATGCTACAGGACCCACGTTTTTAGAAATTTCAAGAAATTTTGATAACAAAAATTTTCGAATGCGTTGAAAAGACAGACGATCAACCGAAGTAGATCGAACTTGGCTACATGTGCCCTCGGCCGGGGATACAATGCCTGAAGATCTCTGTCAGTTGAAACAGATAGATCTTTAAAAACGGAAGTTACTTCAGCAGAATTCTACTTTTTAAATGAATCTTTTCATTATTTACTTCTTATCTTTCATCATACAGGAGAAAAGAATACTCTCAATATACGGTTGGTTGAATACACAATGGACGGACTACAGACTTAGATGGGAGCCATTTGATTATGGCGGGGTCACCCATTTCCAAGTTCCTCATTCTCTTATATGGAAACCTGATGTAATGATGGTCAACAGGTAAAACAAATCCTTGTAGTTTGGGCGTCCTATGACGTTATCGACCATTTCCAAAATACTATTATACGATCATTACGAAACTATGGTGGCATACTTCTGCCCCCTACATGCGAGATAATTATATTGAAATGCAAGATAATCATGTCGACATGCAAGATAATTATGTTGACATGCAAGATAATTTTGTCGACATGCAAGATAATGAAGATGCATGTTCACAAACATAGATAAGTTGCATGACAACATAAATCAGTTCCATGTTGACATATTTAAGTTCAATGTTGACAGAACATTATTCAATTACCGGTATAACATTTGTCATTATTTTAACATTTTTTAGATGTCTACTCCATTAAATCTAAGATCTTCCTTAAAAAATCCATGAATATATTGAAAGCCCCTTTTACATAGACACGGATGTTGCTTTAACAATAAAGTTGATATATAAAATTTGTTCAATTTAGTTTTGAATTTTGCTTGAATCGACTCAAAAGTTATATTGAATTTTGAATTTTAATTTAAATTTTATTCACTTTCTATTTTCTTCGATTTCAATGGAGATATTGAAATATTCGATATTCGTTTAATTTCAGCATTGACCCTGAAGTGCCTGCCCTTCCATCAAGTAGCATTTACGCCCGAGTTGAAAGCAATGGTGTCATCACCCTTTTCATTCCGTCTATGTTTCGGTCACCTTGTGCTCTCTCTGGAAAGTCTAATTCGTGTGCCTTTAAATTCATTTCCTGGATGCACAACGGATATGAAATAAACTTACTGAAAACAGAGTATAACGGAGTCGATTTAACAGGACTACTATCAGAGAGTCCAGGAGTCAAAATTCTCTCCACCAATGCCACAAGAATAGTACAGTACTATACATGCTGTGTCGAACCGTATCCTATGATTGAATTCAGTATCGACATAGATCCAAAGAGTTCTTATTCATCTGGAAGCTATCAACCATACATGTCACAAATGTTTCTACTTTTATGTTTGGTACATGTTAAAATTCAGAAATTCTTTTAGTGTAACACTAGTATGCATTTACGTAACGAGCAGTGATTATGTTAGTTAAAAACATATTCGATATCGATATTAAGATGATTTTGTACTTTTGGTTTTACTTTACCAAGGAATTTATGAAATTAATTTACATTATAAATGAGAATGAAAACATTAGTTTTATATTCATCGTGAATTGTACGTACATGTACAGGAGGCTGTTCCGGCAAAACCAAATGGTGTATTTACACCGCGTGGGATCGAAACGTATGGTGTTATGATTCCTTACACTGTTTTTTGGTATTTTCTCATTTTCTAAATTAAACTTTACAAAACTGAACAGCGGTTGCAGTAGGGCAACACCTAATAAATCAATCCATATCGTCCAGGTATATGAAAAGTTCATAGTTTTCGCAAACACTTCAATAGTTTGTCGACGACAGAAAATAATTCCTTCTGACGAACTCTTGAAGTGTTTGCAAAAACTACAGACTTTTCAGATATATAAACGATATGGACTTACTTATTAGTCATTGCTCTACTGCAACGTCTCATTAATTTTATGCAGTATGCCTCAAATGATGAGAAAACATCAAAATTGTCCGTAAAGAATCACAACATCATACGTTTCGATCCCACGCGGTGATTTAGAAAAAGCGAAATATTAAAGAAAAGTTTCAATGCCAGCACTTGATTCAGCTACGTAGCCAGCTATTGATAGAACTAAGTACGCATATAGTTACTCTGTTGATCGAAAAAAAAGAAGTTACGTTTCAATCATACAATTGAAAACTTTTGTGAAAGTAACCGAATGAATTAATGCGGTCTTACATTCCACAAGCATGAGTGAAGCCAATATTGTACTTGAATTAATGAGTTAAAGAAGATCCTGACGAGAATCTCAATAGCACTCACAATAGAGCACAAAATCAAGCATCGACGGACCCCGTGCAAGCCAGAGGTGGGGCCAGGTGCCCGGGAAGAGTAAGCATCCCCGTTGGCTAGCCGCACCCGCCGTCGATGTTTCAGCACAGACAGAGCTGGAAAGAAGTAATTAATACACTTCCATTCATTCGATCGATCATGAAGTGTGCAAAACATGATTCGGAAAATTGAGGAATTTTTTTTTCAGTAACTTTTTGCAAGAATTTATTTTAATTCAATTACAAAGTGGAAAGAAACACATCTTTAAACTGTTATATATACATTTTTATGTAATAAACTCGTCAAAGCTTAAGGTCTCTCTTATGTTTTCAATGAACTTGAAAAAATTCCACAAAAAAGGGAAAAAATGATTATGGATTGGCAATATTTTTATTGTATATGTTTTCAATAAGTCATAACATAAATGAATAGAGAGGTCGAGATTTCCTACGTGTAACTTGTACGGGTACGTCTAGTATACAAGTTGAATTACACGTAACTGTTGTTGAGATTTCTTTTCAAAGACCACTACGCGAACTTGTAAAATCTTAGCGAACTTGAGTTGACTTTTGGACAGTATAAATTCAAGAGGAACATTAATTTCGATAAAATCTATATTGAAATAGAAACTTGAAGTCATTATGAATTGAATGCCATACTTTTTATACTATTTGATAGAATAAAGGGGATGAAATATCTTGAAGTAAAGACCTACGTGTATCTCGCACTTTACACGTTCACTAGCGACGTGTAACTTGTAAAGCAAATGACGTCAAACGCAATAAATGATGACGTCACAATAGCCGACCAGAATACAAGATTACACGTAGGAAATCTCAACTTCTCTAATAGCCGAAATAAGATTACAAAACATCACAATCGAAAGGCTTACAAATTCTTGTAATCAGACAAACGCACGAAGACAATGATACAGCTCGAGTTCAAGCTAAAGTTCGACCAACTTCGGTTGATCGTCTGTCTCTTCAAGGCATTTGAAATTTTCTGTTGCAAAATTTCTTGAAATTTCGAAAACGTGGGTCCTGTAGCATCATATTCCACCCATTCTGCTACGTCTTTTGGTACATTTTTGACATAATAATTTTCATACTTTTTGGCCATATTACATAGTTTGGACTGAGGATCACTGATGAGGGTTTAGTACCCGAAACGTGCATGTCTGGTTCATGCTGTAAATTTATCTGGTCTTAAATGATGCTATTGAATAAGAAGACGTTTAACATCAATAGAAACTTTATCTAATGCACAATCTCCAGAATTCAGTGTAAGTGCTAAATGCACTGTAGGTGGTGCCCTTAAAAAGTGCCTCTTATGTGCAAGCTTAAAAATATTCGGATATCACATGAATCATATTACATATCTACAGCAAGTATAGTATTCAAATAAGTTTGACCTAAAAGGAAGCCTATTTAAATTTCTCTCTTTTTATTGTATAAAAACAAGAGGAGGGGGGGATTCGCTCATTGGTCGCGGTATGAAAACTATCACAGATTTATATATACGTGATGTATATGTATTTTAATGAAATCAAAATTTGCAAACATCAGATGAAATATACTAAAGGTCCCTCTATTCAACACTGGTTTCCTCCACATGGCTGAGAAATCATAACTAAGTCACAAACCCTTTCTACAACAGAAACGCCTTCCTCTACAAGTCTATGATAAAATGTACACGATCGTGGCTTGTCTGGTTCATGCTGTAAATTTTATCTGTTCTTAAATGATGCTATTGAATTTGAAGACGTTTAACATTTGTACCACTTGGTGAGTGTCACTGCTGGTGGACCAGGAGTCCCCGAGGGCACATTTAGCCAAGTTCTATCAACTTTCGTTGATCGATTCTTCGACACATTCCAAAACTTCTGTTATCAAAATTTCTTGAAATTTCCTAAACTTGGGTCCTAGCTGTAGCATCATATTCCATCCATCCTGCTACGTCGTACGGTACATTTTTGGATATAAAAACTTTCACTCTCTTTGGCCATATTTCATTGCTTAGATTGAGGATCACTGACGAGGGTTTAGTATCCGAAACGTGCATGTCTGGTCCATGCTGCATATTTATCTGTTCTTAAATTATGCTATTGAATTTGAAGACGTTTAACATTTCTTATATTCCTTCCTACAGGCGGATCCCATGGCCCAATTAATACGATTTTTCAAGGTAAATGAAAAAAAGAAAATCAAAATAAAAAAAATTCAAGGTGAATAAAGAAAAAAGATATCAAAATCAAAAATGAATCCTGAAAGTTACACTGGTCGAATCCAGTTTGGCAAAAGTTGAAGCCTTGATCGTGTACAAATAGAAATATAGCCATTATATAGGAAGTGTCCGACCTTGGGTTTTATGACAGACTTGTAAAGAAAAAGGTTTGTGCTGAGGGAAGGGTTAATAACTAAGCTATGATGCCTCCCCCCTGTGGTTTCTTCAATCAAACAAGATATCAATTGCTTCGATCACTATCTGAAATGTTATCCTGCCCTTTTTCTATGATCTCAAAAAGACGGGGATCAATTGAACCGAGCTTCTATCAACATCTTTCACACACCATGTTTTTTTCTGTACTTCTAACTTGATTTAACAGTTGTTGATTCCGCTGAGCAGCGAGTGCCAAAAGAAATATAAGTGTCTCTGGTGAGAATCATCACACGAAAAAATCTCGCTATAATAACATTGGCCTCTAAACAAAAAGTCAGGCGGGGAGAGCATTGTTTGTTCACACTCTGAAATAAGGATGTTTCGATATTTGTTGTTTTCTTTCTTATTTTGCGCTGGTATAGAACTGGGATTATGTAGAAGTGGTAGGTATTTTTCTTTCTTTTTTTTCTTTATTATGTTGAGTATACATGTGACATAAATATTATATTTTGCTTAAGCCTTTAGTTAGTTATATTTGATAGAGGATGTAGTTATATATACAATGTAGATGTTAACTGAGGGAGATAATGTATTTTTTAAAAAACAATCGCATGAGCATCGAGCATCGATATTGGAAAAAAGTGTCACAAGGTTACAAATACCCCAATGTTGCAGAAAACAAAACAAGAAAGACAAAAACAGAAATAAGAATATAGGAATAACAAGATCATAAAATAAAACAAGTCAATGACATAAAATTTCTACAACTGATGAGACCAATGGCTGTTGTTGTTTATATCAATTTTAAATTGAATTTGAAGACGATAGACGAACAGATCCATTTTGTTCCTGTGGAAAAGTAGAATCTAACTTTCATTTTCTATTAGAATGCCCGAAATTTCACTCTGAACGAACTGAATAGACCATTTTCCGATCTTGTTCGAAAGCAAAAAACGTCCGAGTCAATATCTTTTGGCGTTGTTTTACATTATGACGTCACTGTTAAAAGACGCAATTCCATTGTGACGTACAAATGAAAAAGTTCGCAAAATTTGCCTATTTCGGACATTCTTCGTCATTTTGTCAGCCATTATGAATTTTGGCAAGTAGCCTATTCTTTCACATTTTACACTATGTACCTGACTGCACAACTTTATTATTTGGAGACGAAACTAAATCATTTATACCGAAAACAAACAGATGTATTTGAGTAACCTTAAGATTATGTTTTAACTTGAATCTTGCATATCCTACAAAAACACGGATCGCCACATAGTATTTAGTATATAGTATTTAGCATATTATTTAGTATTTAGTTTACAATTGTTTAAATCTCTTTTCTTTTTTCTTTCTTCCTGACGTATACAGCTCTAAATATCCTTGATTTGTTTATTGTATCTTCTCTGTTGTTCTTTTCTCCCTTCTGATTTAGACCCTATATTTATTCTCTGTTCGTCACTTCATTTGTCACGCATCAATTACTGCTTTCCTCACCAAGTATTGCTAATGTTGATAAAAACAGGAGAGGAATTTATATCAGCATAATGCTTCTTTTTCCAATCCTGCATCCCTATGATTGTAATTATATAATATGTTGCCTTTCTGACAATAAATATGTTTAAACAAAGACGTTTAACATGTCAGTGGGAATCCGTATTGCATGCGTACAACTCTTTCATTTTCTGGTATTAATCAAAATTCATTGTATGCAATAGCTTCTTCATAAATACAACATAATTGAATACAGGAACCAAAGTTGTCAGAGAAAAGTCAACTTATAATAACCCTCATTACCCCTTTATTTTCACTCTTCTGTCATCTACTAAGAACTGAAATTATGTCGCTGACGGAAATTATAATAGTTTTTTGCAACTGTGCGTTTCAATTTAAACATATTGTATTTCTCTAACCCAGAAGTGGGAAATTTGAACAAGTTTTGAGCTTTCAAGCGATAGATACATGGGCAGTATTCATCATAAGGGAGTATTAAGGTACTTGGACAATCTACAGTTTTGTAGCAGGGTATTCATAAATTTGCACTCTGATTGAATGCAAGGACATGACTCCATGACGGGCCCTGTCCAAACCTCTTTAGTGAAGACAGGGCCTTGACTACCTGTCCCCTCTGAATGTCGGTAGGACTGGGTTGGACTGGCGGAAGTGATATTAATGGCAATAGGTATATCATTTGGAAACATAACAGAATGGATCAGATAAATTCGATGGCATTTTAAAATAAATTCGGTGTTCTTATGGGCAGTATTTTCCCCCGTCGATCTGAATGTAAACTTTAGATATCAATAAAGACACGAAAACCAAGAATAGTTTCAAGTTGTTTGTGTCACCTTTCAAACTTCGACACACTGTTCGGACGTTTAACAGTCAATATATGCACAGCCACTGTAATTGCCTGAGATAATGCTTTCAGGACGATTGTTATTGATTTCCGTATAAAATGACAGTGTGACGTCATAACGCCCGACATAGCGGATGAATTTTAATCGAATATCAACAAGTTTAAAATCCTTTCCTATGCAATGTAGAAAGTAGGAATAACATTATATAAGAAGACGAATTCAATAATAGAATCACCCCCACTAGGTCCTTACAGCAAGTGTGTCTTGACGATTACAGAATACGACATCAACAACAAGCGACAGAGGCAAGCGCAGCTACAATTGCTCTCTGTCGATTGATGTCACATCCTACACTCAACGAAATATTTCGAATGAAGATTTCTTGTCACATTCAACGTTGTTTTTGATAATTTCAAAATAGACCATCCATAAACAGTACACAGTATAAGAAAAATCCATAAATGAGTTAAAGAAGATCCTGACGATAATCTCAACAGCACTCACAATAGAGCACAAAATTAAGCATCGACGGACCCCTAGCAAGCTAGAGGTGGGACCAGGTGCCCGGGAGGAGTAAGCATCCCCTGTTTGGCTAGCCGCACCCGCCGTCGATGGTTAAGCACGAAAACGAAAACAATATATAAACCCCACGCACTGTCTGACGCTAGTCTATATAGAAAGTGCTATGGCGACAATGTCAGGGAAATATATTCAAAAAACTTACTGTCAAACCCCTCGCTGTCAAACTAACGCTGTCAGCATTACATGATTTCACAGCGCTGCAACTGACTCAAACGGATAACAGAAATGGGAATACATTCCGCAAACAAAATTAGTTCCAAACAGTCAACATCTAGAGAGTAATAAATAACTTGTCTGGTCATATTTGGTCATTATTCCATTCATTGTTAAATTTCTAATTTGCAATACTTGATATATCACAATGCATTAATATATGACATTTCAGTCATACTGAATAAGCGTGTCGTTGCCATGGGGACACTCCCGCTGTTCCTTTCTGAAATTAAATCATTTCCACATTGGTGGACGGATTCGCTTTAAAAACAGAAATGGGAGCTTCCTTTGTTCTATTTTTGGCTTTGAAAGCGCATATATATAGAATGAGTGTCTAATTTTGAGTGTTTATGCAGAAATAAATTACAATGGCTGATGCATTTATTTGATAAAATGCGCTAACGCTTATTATATAATGTCAACGTATGTTTAAACTCGTTTGTAAACTGAGAGTACACTGCTACACGTGTACCCAAGTCGGCGCTGCGAATGAATTATATTTGCCAAAATGAAACATACATAATATTATGCAAAAAATCATCCACAATGTGTCAAACCATTAAATCCATTCCCACTTCAATTTTGTGTATTCTGAATCCGTTACCATAAATGATAATTAAAAACTGGTCCTCTTAAAAGCATTTTATTGCTTTTCCTAACTTCTTATTGACTAAAATTCTATATATTTTAGGTATCATGATTGGGATTCTCTTGAAAAGATTATGATTAATTTTTGGCCAAAAATGCGAAGGGGACACTTGTCTTAGCTTTTAAAACCAACGGTGAATGCACGATTTTCCATTATGGATCTTAACCACTTCTGAAAAATATTATAATTCTCTTTGTAAAGGATTTTTTATTATTTATATTGAACGATATCTGAGTATTATTTGTACTAATATTTACCACTTATGACAAACAATACAGGTCGTTTTAGCCCAATTCTGCGACTTTGTGTGTCAAGAGTTATCCGCCTTGTAGCCGTCAAAATGAGGAACGGCCTTCTGGCTATTTGCTACTAACGTTAGATACACGCGTCGGATTAAAGCACCGACAACTCCTACAATGTAACACTTTTTTGTGCTTATCTACTCTGTGTTTTTACTTTGGGTGTTTCGATGTTTTGTCGTGAGTACTGCATACGAGTCTTGTTGGAGATCCTTTCTTTCATAGGAATGAAAACAAATAAATCACACAAAAACACACATCTTTAACCTAATGCAAATTATCAAATACCTTGTCGGGGGCGGCGGTGTACTTGATAAAAGCCAAGGGACTCGGATACATGTAGTACGTTGTATATGCAATTCTAGAAAAGGACCCGGGAAAGATGGTCACATAAACTTGGATATGTTCGGATACTTTATGTATGACTCAAGGAATTCTGATCAGATTTATAGGTGCCATCACATATTGTCAAGATCTGAACAGACATTTGTACATATCTATTCAATAGGCTAACAGTTCCTTCTATGCATTGATAATTTATCCCAACTACGTTCTCTTACGTACTGTATTAAGGATCTGACACAGGAAGTGAAGCTTCCACTTAAAAAAGTGTCTATACAAGTATGTGGACTTACAAAATGTAGTTGGAATAAATTATCCAAGCAAAGTAGGAGTTGGTATCCAACTGGATAAATACTCGTATGTACCAAAGAATTTTCCATGAAAGCAATTCCGTCTTTTTCGATTTTACAGGCCTACGTTCGATTTGTGCAGGTATCTGACGTAAAAGCATTGTGACGTCATTAAATGCCTTTGAAAACGTCATATATGTGAAACTGTTTCCCTGAATTTCACGCTTGTTTCCATAGAATTTGATGACGTCACAATGCGTTGACGTCAGATACCTGCACAAATGGGAAGTAACTCTCTATTCGGAAAAGACCGAATTACCTGCGCAAACTTTTGTAGAGGTTGGTATACTTTGAGAAAAGGGACCATCTCAGAACTGATATATTGTATCAAAATAATTTTAAAAAATATCAGTTCTGCTAATCCGAACTAAGCTTTGAGTATATTTTTATTGAGTCTTGATTTTTCTTGAGTATATAAAGTATGCGATTCGAGATATGAGATTTTTAGTGGTATACGTAATAGTGTTGTAACGATAGTTGCCGATGTCGCCGCTATTGTCGCTGAAACTTAAAAGTCTTCGACTATCGATAATGGTTTTGAAAATCGATTGTCCCTACTAAAGTTACTTTATCGCAATTTCCGCCATTTTGGGACCATATTGGCTTTAGAAAGAAAAAGGAAGGCCTTCCTTCTCAAACAAACTTCATGATTTTGTTATTAAGAACAAGGAATGTTCATTATTTAATTTATTTTCATGGTATTAAATAAAAATCAGATTCTTAAATCATCAGCGCTGAGTATTCTCACTCTGAAAAGATACAGAACAATGCTTAATTTTAAACAAGAAAAAAGTCCAATTATTCCGATTGTGATATCGATTGTATTCCTTCGATAGTTTTCGATAATCGATAGTAAATTTTTTTCCGATTTTACAACACTAATATACATTCTTTGTGCATGTACATTTATTTCTACAGATTACTACGTGCAGAAACTAGTGGGGTTCGTATTCAGAGGCTATGAGAAGACGGCTCGTCCTGCTTCATCAGACGAAAAGAAAACTAATGTCTCCATTTCTTTATCGCTGCTTTCAATCAACAACTATGACGCCGTAAGTACATGTAATGTCTCCTAGACGTAGATAATGTTTGTGGTTATGCAAAAAATCGTTTTTGGAATCAACAAAGAAGAAAAGCAAAGTTATCAAAAACGCATAATGAATGCTCTATATATTTTGTACACAAATCCAAGGCACTGGAAGATATATCCACCAAGAATGAATACTTAGCACTGACAAGATCGGGACACACCCGCAGTCAAACTCGAGTCAGCTCAAGTTTACGTTCCGTTACCCTACTCTACAACATTGTTTCGATGTAAGGAGGAGACAACTCTGTTCGGAGAATGATCCGCAGTATGCAAATAACACACATAACAAACAACAGACAACAACAGTTTCAAAAAACAACAGGGACAACGACACATAACACTTATACCATGAAGGCACAGTCAGACCAGTAGTGGAAAAACGAGCGTTGACTGGCAGATGTTACTATACTATGGAACCACCCCATAGAATCACACTGACCGGAAATGACCTTTATGTAACCATTGATGACCCCGACACCCAGTCTGAATCCAAGGGCTTGACCAGATGTATCCGTATATTAGAGCGTTCAACCCTCCTACTTACCCGGAAAACACTTCTCATAGTTCCATTTATTTTTAATATGAATTATGGCAAAGCCCTTGAAGCGAAGTGCAGACGGTGCATGAATTTGCATGGGCCGACTCAAATTGCAGTGTTTAAATAGCGCATATAGGATACGAAACTAAGGATTTTAAAAAATCCATATATCATACGAAACTAAGGATTCAAAATTTTCTTACAGGATACGAAACTAAGGATTCAAAATTTATCAGTCTCCTGTTGCAGACATCATAAGCTAACACTTTTCAACTATTTCACTACTTTTCGTCCGAGCTTTCTATTACACACTGTAAAAACGAATCTACACCATATAGCTACAAAATAGCGATACATCTAGAAATATTTTCGTATAAAAATTGACTAAAATGGCGGCGCCCATCTTGCCAATTCTTGGTTGAAGAAAAATAAATTGGTCAGTATGTATCTTTTCTTCCTTATTTTCGTTCATTTTTCCACTTGTTTTGTATATTTGTGTTACCATTAAAGCTTGCTCAGAGCAAGCGGGCCCTTCGGGCCCGCTTGCTCGCTTCGCTTCGCTATTATTATTATCATTTTTCATTTATTTTAATACATGGACATAAATTGCACGAAAATAAAATTTAAAGATTAAAAATGACATCATATTAAAAAAAGATAAATTGAAAATTTAATTAAAAAATCTAATTGTAAAATGATTTATAATTGAATTTTGATCTCTCTCTCTCATTATTGACAGGAGAGTCATGACGTCACGATAATGACGTGGATGAGTATGTCATAGAGGGATGGGAGACTATCCTGGGACAAGAAATCTTACGGAGATATTCACAAACTCAACATTCCTCCTTCTCAAATTTGGGTCCCTGATGTCGTTTTGACGAACAGGTAAAACATCGTGCAACTGATCTCGCCCTGAGACTACATTGTTCGGACTTCATCTATATTGTGTCTGTAAATTTCAACTTTTCGTTGTTATTCCTCGTCTCTCCAAACTTTGATATGGAGGTTGTTTTAGACCATGGAGTACAGATTATCTCTCAATCAATTTCAGATTTGTCGATTCTTGTAGTACATTCATTGAAATGGAGATTACTTTTTTGACAAAAGAGGGTTAGGTTTGTTTGTTGTTTTTTTTTTTCTATTTTCTTAAGCTACAAAAATTGGTATTATTACTGATTTCATTTCAATATTTCAGCGTGGACTCCTTCGCGCCCCAATTTCCAGACAGGCTCGTAGCAACAATTCAGCACACAGGTGACGTTTTCCTGGTCACGCCGTCCGAATTCAAGACAAAGTGCACGCCTACAGACGACCCCTCCGTGGTGACATGTCCCTTCAAATTCCTGTCTTGGACCTACGACGGAAATGAAATAGGACTGACTTCTAGACCAGAGGGACTAGACATGAGTGATTATGTTGAAAGTCCTGGATTTAAAGTTATAAAACGCGATACGAAGGTAAACGAAAGGTTCTATCCGTGCTGTCCGGAACCGTATCTGGATGTTATGTTCACCATAGATGTCAAAGTTGACGCTTCGTCAGCATCCGGGAAACTTTTTGTTAGTATGTCGGGTTTGAGTGCGTGTTTGGTTCTCTTTTCTATCTTATCGTTTTGATTTTCGTAACCGATATTTGCCTTGTGTCCATTTAAACGCCGCTCTCAAATGTTATTTGCTCAATATAAGATCTTTTGGAATGCATTTTTAAAACTATTTTCATTGAATTGGTGTTTCCTATTGTGTGTATACTAGTATATATGTTGTTACAATGTATGATAGATTATTTTTTTTATTTTTTTTTTATTTTTTTTTTGCTTTATTCACTGATTAGCTTATTAAAAATTTGAAGTTTCAAAGACTTTAATCATAAATAAAACTCTAAAAACGTTAAAGAAGATCTCCAGTACGACCCATCGGGAGCTAAATCTACCATCTTCATACCAAAGTAAATGATCAGCCATGTCAGACATTGAAATGCAGGTGCGTGGACGATTTATGTAAAAATCCCCTAACCCATATGGAAACAGACAAGGAAAAGCTAGGGTGAAAAAATACTTTGTTGTAAATTCTGAGACAGGTTCGTTGTCACGAGTGGGTCATGAAATGGTCGGAACTTTTGAATTTGACTTCTTTGAATTTTCATTATTTTCAATTATTTCATTAATGACGTTTTGAATTTTATCTGCAATTTTTACTGTAGTGTCCGGAAGTAGAACACTTGAGGCTGTTTCAACATCAGTTTCCACAGACAGTTCAGTCTGGTCAGGGGCAGGGCCTTTATCATTGTTGCAAGTTGTGTTTTCATTGCATTCAATAGTAGGAATATCTATGTCCCCGTATACAAAAATGCTAGTTTCCATTGCCTTCTTTCTCATGATCATATTATGAATAACCATTTTTACTGTAGGGTCCGGAAGTAGAACACTTGAGACTGTTACAACATCAGTTTCCACAGACAGTTCAGTCTGGTCAGGGGCAGGGCCTCTATCATTGTTGCAAGTTGTGTTTTCATTGCGAAGCGCCGACGAAGTCGCCATCAAGATAGACGTGTGTACATGAATAAGCAAAAAAGCATGCATTTTCCCGTCTATCTTACTATACCTTCAACTCAAAATTTGTGTGCACCGCTCATGCAGAAACGGCGAACGTTAGATAAGATAGAAAGGTTACGAATGGAAATGCACATCACGGGCTGCCGATGTTTATCTATCAAAAAAATAAAAACCAACCTTTTGTTGTTTTTATCGTACATACAGGGAAATAAGAACAACAAAAGGTTAGCTTTTATTTTCTTTTTAATAGATAAACATCATCAGCTTGTGATGTTCACTATGACGTCGTTATTTGAAACGTAAATGCGCGTGAAGTTTTGTGTACCGCATATATAAACAAGTAAGAATAAAGAGGGAAGATGCCTTTTGAACAGAGATTTAAACACGAAATGAAATATTTCATCGTAGAGATTTTACTGCCGAACCGCACGCAACATGTAACAGATCGATTTCAGTCGAAACTACAGTTAGAAACGTGTGACAATCACAACCTACCTGGACATTAACATTTCACTGGTGAAGATGAATGACAAAAGTAGATCAAACATTCAACCTAAATTTTGAATAAGTCTGATCCACTAATACCCGAATTTGCATAGTATACATCCTAAAAACTAATGGAATCCATGGGCACCCACAAGTGCTGTACACACTGTACACAGTGTTGGTGCATGCACAGCCAACTATAGTCCTTGAAGTTTGTCTGGCATGGTGCGTCATTGACTACGTCACATTGATATTTAGGTCACTCACATGTAGTGTACACGTGCACTCATAATTATGTCATGCAACCACAAGGAGCTCTAGGAGCAATGGGGAATCGCCAAAGATATAGTACATCGATGATCAAATCGACAATTTAAATTCCTTGGTGGACCTTTTTTTCCCTGTACTTATGATAAATAACAACAAAGGGTTGATTTTTATTTTTTGATTGATATAGAAACATCGTCAACCTGTGGTTTCTACTATATTGTTGTACAGCTCTTTATCTCAAAATATTGATTGCAAACATTTTTTCTTTGGGGGGGGGGGGGGGGGAGAATGACACGTAAGTCGTCATTTATTTCAAGCTGAATATGTTATCATTATCATTTTTCTTGAAAGGGGGGGGGGTATTAATTTATTTATCTATCATTTTTATTTTTTTGTCTGTTATTTATTTATCTATAGCTATATCTCTTTATCTTCAAATATTGAATGAAAACATTTTTTCGGAATGACATGTCAAATCGTAATTTATTTCATGCTGGATCTACTTATAACTATTATTTCATTTTCCCTAGGAAGGTGGAGGGGGTCATTAATTCTTAAGCTTGATTCTGCAAAGTATTTCGTCAGCCCTTTAATCTGTTTTTGTTTTTGGGTTTTTTTTGGGGGGGGGGGGGGTGGGGGGGTGGGGGGTTGGTCTTACATGTACTATGATTTGATGAGAAATCTGAAGCCAGTCATTCTATTTACCTAGAACACCCCCCACCTTCCCTCTGCTACATGTAATAATGTTTCCCCACAATAGTTTAATGCAAAGACCATACTAAGCTTGGGATACCAAAAGAATGATATTGCAGACAGACACTCATGGAAAAGCAACAGATACACGTAACATAAGATTTTCATGAAACTTTGTGTTTTCCATGAATTGATAGGACAATACTGTGACGTTTTGGTTTTCAAGTCAGAGCTTAATGTACATGTATAGCGGTCCTCAAGCTTTTCATTTATTAATTAATTCATTTATTCATTCAAATTATTCTTCACTTTCTCATTACATGAGGTTATGTCATGAAAAATATAACGATCAATAGAATCAGTTTTTCATATACCTACACGCTAATGCAAAAGAAGTAAATTAAAATAGAGACAATAATAGAATATCATTTCGCTTTTCAGGAGGCTAGTAAGAGCTTCATGTCATCATGCTGTTTTGTCCAATTGGTAGAGATTATGATATTATTTCGCTCTAGCTAAATCACCTGTGTCAGTGGCGGATCCAGCTCCCCCTTTGCCAGGGGTCAAGGGGCGAATTTTGCCGATTTTTACTGAAAATGGGCCAAAATATACCTGTGAAATCACTGTGATTGTCACAATTAGGAGGATAACACAACTTTAACCTCTATAGAGAAGACAGGGCCCCGACCACCTGTCCTCTCTGAATGTCAATCGGACTCCTCGGGTGATAACATATATGAGCTCGCTACAGCCGGTAGAGCACGGACTGTATTATGCACGTCCTCTTTTTATATCCATTTACATATTCAAAATCTTTGTTGCTTGAACCCCTGCGTTTTACGGTCTTGTGTGTGGTCATCTAACAGTGAGGAGGTTGTTTTACACCATAATTGTTCATTCTTCGAGACCTCTGAGAAATTGGAATAGTGGGAGGGTTGTGCGCACGTAATCCAGGATAACCACACCGTCTGCTACTTATGTGGCAGATGACCGTTTTAAGTTGGTACCGGTTGCCCATTGGTCTCGTTGGTTTATGTGTGGTCTCTTCTGTTTAATGTTTCTATGGTGTGAGTTAGTGTCCCTTTTTGCGTCTCTATCTGTGGTTGTCTGTTCTGGGTTTTTTTTTTGCATTGGGTGTTTGGGGGTTTTGCTGTGGGTGCTGCAACTTTTCTGTCGGTGCTACGTCCCCTTCATGGCTTTCCCGCTCGAACAGCAAATTTCTCGGAATTTATCTATTATACAAACAAATTTATGATTTGCGCATCTCTACTAAATCTTTAGAGTAACATAAAATAAACATAGAATTAAAGGTAGGAAAAGTAGGAATTGCGGTTGTAGACCCGCGTGACATCGTGCTCCTGTGACCTCAGAGTACCTTGACATCGTAACCCACTAATACATGTAACATCTTCTTTGCCCGTTTGTTTTCTCTACACCACTCTGTGTTTCCGCATGTCAGTGTTTTGCTGTGAGTGTTACCACCGAGTCCAGTTGCAAATCATCCCTCCTTTCTTGAATAGGTCTTTGACAAAAAAAATTCGCCAGTTTGACCATCGGTTGCATGGTGGTTGAATTGTAATTGATGTGGCTAACCCTAAATGTACTTTTATGCAAATTTGTATACTTTTACACAGATGGTTTGAATAGTTCATCATAACATGTGAGAGCTTTGTGTAAACGGAATAATTACTCTCTGTAATTACGAGGGTTTAGTTAACCTGTAATCCAGATAACTACACCAATTGCTCTACGTTGAACCAACCTAGTGGCTGTTGAACGATGTAGCTGCCGATGGTTTGTAATGGTGATCCTTTATTAAGATTTTATAATAATTGCTTCATATCTAAGATATACCAACAGTTAGGGGATGGGCATTTGACAATTGATATGTTAAAAGAACAAATACAAAACGGGGACACGTCAGCTGGTAAATTTTTTTTTTATATTTTGGATCATCTATAAGGGGAACAAATTCGTACTGGAATCAAAGAGCTAGGGAATTAAGATCACTTATTCAATATAAAATAAATGATGGAAAGGGGCTCCCATCTTTTTTCACTACAGGCTGTTGCGCGGAGTTTTATTTAATAGATATGTAAAAAAATCATAGAAAACGAGGACAAAACAAAACCACTGAGGATGATTGTTTCTGGAACTGCCGGATCGGGTAAATCCAATCTGATCAAATGTTTGGTTAAAGCGATACGACTGATGTTTAAATCAAACAAGGCAGTGCAAGTTCTTTGTCCCACAGTGCAAACTTAATATCAGGTGTAACTTTACATAGTTTTCTTAAAATCCCAACCACAGGTAAAGGCAAAGAAATGAAATTTCCTGATGGATCTACAGGTGAACAGTTACAAAGTAATTGTCAAGGGGTCAAAGTGCTTTTAGTAGATGAAAGGTCGTTGATAGGTGCTAACACACTTGGATGGATGGATTTTATGTGTAGATGTGGTATGTGTGGTGGACTCAATTTTGATAAATCTTGGGGCGGTATTCCTGTTGTAGTTTCTTTTTGGTGATGATGTCCAGTTACCTCCAGTTCTAGATATCCCTGTATACAAGTCAAATGGCTCTTCCCCAGCTACAATTCATGGACTTCTGGTGTGGAAGGAATTTCAGTATGCTGTTCATTTGAAAAAATATTGTCAGACAGGGTCAGCATGAACAATTGTTTCGGGATGCACTTCTTGCTTTACGCACTAACAGTCTATCGAACCAACAAGCAATATGGTTGCAACAGTTTCAGTGGAGGGACTGACAAAACAAATACGGAAACCAATTTATGCAACAAATTTCAGATGAAGGGCTGTATGTTTTTCCAACTCACAGCGAGGTTTGGCAGCATAATAAGTTAAATCTTATTAGGGCAAATGAAAAACATCCAATTGCAAGGTTAAAAGCTGAATGTCATGGGCCTCACTCGAAAGGTGTTGAATCTGATAAAGCAGGTGGACTTCTTGATGAACTGTTTTTATGTAGGAATCCTAAAGTCATGCTCAGTGTGAATCTATGTGTGCCATTTGGTTTGTTTAATGGGGCTATAGGCTACATTGTTGACATAATTTACGAAAATGAGAGAAAACCTGCAGATGGCTTGCCAGCGTGATGTGGTTATGGTCAATTTTCCGAATTATACGGGGCCATCTTTTGTGTCTGGAAACAACAAAATAGTACCCATCTTGCCAGTTTCCAGGAAAATTGACTGCAGGTGCTTCTCCTGCAAACGTACACAGATTCCTCTGAAACTTGGTTGGGCAACAACTATTCATAGATGCCAAGGTATGACTATAGGTCAAGGAGAGGTCAACAGATATATTGTGATTAATCCTGACACACGCCTTTTTGAGTCAAGAAATCCTGGGGCCTTATTTGTTGCCTTCTCAAGAGCAAAATCAACGGGAGCCCAAGAGGGGACTTTTCCAGATTTTGCATGGCATCCCTCTATTCTTGTTAATCAAGACAGACTGTGTCATGTCGTAAAGACAAAAACAACTGAAGACAGATGTAAAGAAATTTCACGTATACAGGCAATATGCACCAAAACAGAGCAAACCTTCCAATTCCTTCGTAACATGAATACTTACATAGAGATCATAAACAGTATTGGTGTAAATGAGTAACTGTCTATTTACAAATGAAGAAATGACAGAGAAATAGGTGTGTGACGTGACAGTCGCTAACCTAATTTCTTTGGAAATTCTATACTAAAGTTGCATGGAGAAGGTCTGGATAAATTTTTGTTTTTAACTTGCCTAATTGTATGATTCACTATGAGAGTTGATAATGGTGTATAAGAAGGAGCTATGGTCTGTGAATGAACGTTAAACACAAAACTCAAAAATAGAATCCAAAATGGTATTAATTTCTATATTTTTACATGTTGTAGAATATATGGGAACATTAGGTGTGTGACGTGTTAGTCGCTAACCTGGTTTTCATTCAGGTTTGAGAGATACTTTTTTGTCTCTATACCAGAGCATGACTTATTGGTACTTCTTTGTAGTTTATTGTGAAGCAGTTGGCAAATTCGAATCTAGAACTCAGTTTTAACATCTTTTGATAAATGAGTAGATTATGATGATCCATTACAGCTCCAGTGCCAATCAATTGCATCAAATGAATTTTAATTAATTTCTTGGCTTATTTCTATTAAACATTACAAATATTCCATTTTTGTCTGTACCAATAATATAATTAGGTATAGCAACCCGATTGATGGTGCTTTAAAAGTTACCGTTGAACAGGTGTAAAATTTGACACAAAATTATTCCGTTACACAGTGATCACTTTCCTTGCACTTCAACATGTTAACAAAAAGAAGGGAGGAGATCTCCAACAAGACCCCTTTGCAGCATCAACAGTAAAACACCAAAACACCCGATGCAAAAACACAAAAGACGAGAAAAGCATGAGACGGAAAAGAGACATACGACATGTAAACATCAAACACAAAAGACTACACATAAACCGACGAGACCAATGGGTAACCGGTGCCGACTTTGGACGGCCATCTGTCACGCAAGTAGCAAATGGTGTGGTTATCCTGGATTACGTGCGCACAACCCTCTCACTTCTCCAATTACCCAGAGGTCTCGAAGAACGTACAATTGTGGTGTAAAACAACCTCCTCACTGTAAGATGACATCACACAAACAAGACCGCGAAACGCAGAGGCCCCAGAGACACAGATGAATATGTAAATGGATATAAAAAGAGGGCATAAAAGTTATAAAACTCTAAAATTTATCCAATAAATACTGGTATATTGGTTATTGAGTGTTTGAAATCAGAATGATGTTGTAGATCTATAAATTTTACATTCCGGATGTTAAAGATAACTTCTGTGATTTACACTACTAAAACCCCTTAGATTAGTCCTTAATATCTTTAGATAAGGTTCAACCCTTTCAAATAGCGCGATGAATCAGGTGTGTGACGTGGCAGTCGCTAACCTGTATTTATTTTCGTGTGTGATCAGGCAATCTTGTACCTTAAAATTTGTCATTTTCATGTAGTCGTAGACCCTTTTCGAATAACTGATTATTATAAACAATATTTTTCTTAACCTGACCTCAAGTTTTATGAAAACTGCAGCGACCATCACCAAAGTTTAAATCATCATTTAGCAATTATAAGTGTCTCAAACTTGCTGCGAGAGAGCACCAATCTTGACAAAAATTTTAATTAGTACACCACTCTCATTTTCTGGACTCAAAAATGCGTCATTACAAATACTCCATTTTTGTCTGTACCAATAATTAGTTTTGTTCCTGATATCTGCTTCAGGAAAAAAGATAAATGTGAAGGACAACAACTATATTTAAGACAGTCATTTTAAAACTTCCAGTAGCTGAAAACTTAAACAATTTAATATTCAATTTCTATCTCTTTAAAAAGTACATTTTAATTACCGATATTTTAGATAATGGTTCACATCATCATAGCCACAGATTCCAGGGGGAGAGGTCTGGACGAGTATATTTCAAAACATCACCCACAATGGAACTGCAAACTTATCATAAGGCCAGGGGCAAAAATTCAAGATTTGAAAAAGGAAATAGAAACAAATTTAAAGTTGCAAGAAAAAAATTTTGTCATCTTGTTCGCAGGAATTTGCAATCTCACTTCCAAAATTAGACATGCGAATGGTATTGATATAATGTACAGAGAAAGAAAAGTTGATGATTTTCTTTTTTCATTTAAATATGTTAACCTCTTATTTGCAATCTGTCAATGTATCCTTTTAAGTTGCTTCTGTTACCCCAGTTTCTTTCAAACATTTTCAGTCTTTTCAAAAAGGTAGAAAAAGCAATTACAAGAGCATCCTAAGTGAGGAAGAGGTTTCACTTTTTCAAACGAATTTGGAAGAAGATATTCGAGGGATTGATTTACATGTTTGTTCCTTAAATTCACATCAAAACATTGGAAATTTGAATTTTGACCGTGATGTTACAAAAACAACAATTAAAAAAAGGGGGAAACTTTTGAAAAACAAGAAAAAAAATCAGAAAATTTGTTTACAATCAATTTTATGATGGCGTACATCCAAATGATGTGTTAAAGCAGAAGTGGGTTTTTTTTAATTTGCAACTCCATTGTCAGACAAATTTTAGGTTGTGAGGATCATGATGACAGTGATTCTGATGAATCGGCCACGGAAATGGATGGAGAAGAGACATGGGATTTTAAAAGAATTTAAACTGATAACATCGTTATTGTGTGAACTTTATGTGTGTTTCTTTATATATTTAACAGCACAAAAAGGGTAAAACAACCATGTTCACTACTTAGTCAAAGTGGCATCCATCCAATAAAGGACTTCTTACCGTCAGTCATGACTGACTGTATACTGTAATCATTCGTAACTTACTTGCACGGATAGAATACCTCTTGGCAATATGATTGGTTGACAATTGCATAAAATGCAAATTTCCATCTAGGTTATTCAGAACCTGTGTATAAGATTCTCTCACCAGGCCGGCTTAAGAGTCTAGATGACCTGACAAATGAAAGTCATATCGCATCAGTGTATTTTCTTCCGAAATTTGCATCGAAAAGTCTTTGAACCGATACGTCCTATGACAATCGCAGATTTTCGGAATTTTCCGTCAATTGAATCGGAAAAACGCGGAAAAGCCCGGAAATGTGCGATTGGTAAATGCATTTTCTAACTAGAATTTTACAACATTTACAGTCAGCTAACTGACGGCAAGCTTTTTGTAAAAGCTAATACTTTCTGTGTTTCTGTAAATACATGTATATATGCTGTATATTGAATCACTATGTTTACAGGATGTAATTAAAGCTACAAGGTATGTAGGTTTTAAATATGATGGGAGTGGTTTTACTAGTATTTAGCTCTTTACACTAATTTCTTGTGGTGTTGGTATTCTGTAAACATGTAATCAACCATTTTCCTTCCTCCAATAACATTCCATCCATAGCTAACAATTTTATTCTATCCTCCATGTATTGTGATGAATGGACATATATGTCTTAGTCTGTTCTCCCTGTAAATGTATTTTTTTTTATTTTCTGCAGATATTATGAAACTTAATGTCTCATATATTTTTGCAAGACTTTTACATTAACTCATAACATTACTGGTCGGGCACATATTATCGCTACTTTTTTCAACATATTTTGCTCTAAAATCTTTATTTCTTTATGAACTTTGATGAAATTTGCACAGGAGGATGAGGAATCCTTGATATACATTTCTTCTAATTTTCATGAAAATCTGACGATTGGTTCTTGTTTACCGGTGCTCTGTGAGCTTTTAAGGATTGCACCAAGTTTGAAAGAAGGGAGGGTACTTATTATCGCCACCTCTACCTGTTCTTACTGAAAATCTTTAAAATTTTTGACAAAGTTCACATTCTTTGAATCGTTGAACTTTCTTCTTTTCGTCTGTGAAAATTTTCAAAAACCAAAGAGATATAGGAAGATGAAGAGACCAACCCTTTCCCCAGAGAGGCGGGGGAAATAAATTCAAATTTACCGACTTTCTATCATAAAATTCAATATTTGCAGGTTATGGAATTATTTGAAATTGTGTATACAGTTTCATATTTCAGAGATGTAATTAAGGTGAAAAAATTAAATTCCTACATCAACAATATTCAGAGATATAAATGAAGTGGCGATTGTATGTGCCCGGCGATAATATGTACCCGACCAGTAAGGAAATTTCTACAGATTACAATATTGCACTTTCATAGGTGGGTGACATGACAGTCGCTAACCACCGAAAGCTGCAATTTAAATGATAAATATGAGTAAATATCTCTTTACAATGTTTACATGTACAATTTAATTTTCTGTTATACCCAATTCTTATTTTAGTAACGGTCAATTCAGATTCGGAACATTTGGCATTATTTTCAAAATTCCAAATTATGACTCTTCCGGAGGAGGCCTCCCCGTGGCAAGAGTCGGGCAATGGTGATTTACATAAAATTGTCATTGGCAAACATCCTATTTGACCATAACTTTTTAAGTTTATCCCCGAAATTGCTTTACAAAATCTCTATTAAATTTAAATCATAAATTTAAATCACATGTACAGTTTCTGACTTCGCTTCGCTTCTAGGGCTTTGCCATAATTCATATTAAGAAATGACTGTAATACATTTTCTGTCTATCGATGTACAGTCATGTTAGATAGATTTTAAATAGAAACAACTTTGTCTAAATTAAATGCACAATTTCCAGAATCCAGTGTAAGTGCTAAATGCACTGAAGATGGTGCCCTTAAAAAGTGCCGTGCTTAGGTGCAAGCTTAGAAATATTCAGATAACACATGAATCATTTTACATATCAATAATGGATAATGACCATATCACTGTATACAGCACAAAATCGATAATTCAAAAATCAGAAACCGAAGACATACAAAATCAGGACAAAACAGGAACCAAAGCAAACAAACAAAAACCTCCACCATATGAAAAAAAGCGAACTCCCGATATGGGAGTGAGACCAGGTGCCCAGGAAGAGTAAGCATCTCCTGCTTGCATGCAACACCCGTCGCTTCAATTCGGTAGAACTGTCACACATATCTAATGCAAGTATAGTATTCAAGTAAGTTTGACCTAAAAGGAAGCCTATTTAAATTTCTCTCTTTTTATTGTTTAAAAACAAGAGGGGGGGATCGCTCATTGGTAACGGTATGAAAACTATCACAGATTTATATATACATGATGTATATGTATTTTAATGAAATCGAAATTTGCAAACATCAGATGAAATATACTTAAGGTCCTTCTATTCTACACTGGTTTCCTCCACATGGCTGAGGAATCATAGCTAAGTCACAAACCCTTTCTACAACAGAAACGCCTTCCTCTACAAGTCTATGATAAAATGTACACGATCGTGGCTTGTCTGGTTCATGCTGCAAAATTTATCTGTTCTTAAATGCTATTGAATTTGAAGACGTTTAACATTTGTACCACTTGGTGAGTGTCACTGCTGGTGGACCAGGAGTCCCCGAGGGCACATTTAGCCAAGTTCTATCAACTTTCGTTGATCGATTCTTCGACACATTCCAAAACTTCTGTTATCAAAATTTCTTGAAATTTCCTAAACGTGGGTCCTAGCTGTAGCATGACAAATATGGAAAATGACCATATCCCTGTCTACAGTACAAAATCGATAATTCAGAAAATCAGAAACCGAAGGCATACAAAATCAGGATAAAACAGGAACCAAAGTAAACAAAAACAAAAACCTCCACCATATGAAAAGAAGCGAACTCCCGATATGAGAGTGAGACCAGGTGCCCAGGAAGAGTAAGCATCTCCTGCTTGCATGCAACACCCGTCGCTTCACTACGGTAGAACTGTCACATCCGGTTACTTCCATTTTGGAAGATATAGAGTACAATCTTTGGTTGGATGGTTCAAATGGTCTATGACAGAATATCATCCACCATTCTGGATAGTGGGACATCATAGTGTATGACGAGTTCCCAATATCGACCGTAGAACTTCCTCAGTGACGATGTTAGTCGGTCACAAACATATCCCTGACTGAGAAGCTTATCTGAAAGACGCCTAGCTCTCAGAACAAAATCCGTATATTTGGTACTTGCTCTGGCATAGCGTATCAACTGAGATATGAACACGCCATAAGCAGGCGATGAAGGGATGTTGCTACTCAGAAAAGGAAAGTTCGTAATGCTGAAATTGAAGTCGTCACGTTTGTCATAGAGTGAGGTGTTCATGTGACCATCAGTGTCGTAGGACAACATCATGTCCAAATAGGATGCTGAATTATTTGTCTCTGTAGTTTCTTTGACTTCAAGCTCCGAAGGATAGATACTGCTCAGGTAATCCGCGAATTTTGGATTATTGATGGACAACACATCGTCTATGTATCTGTAAGTGAAGTTGAAGTCAGAAGCTAAGTATCTTTTCCCTTCAGAGACCAACGATTGAATGAATTCAGCTTCGCACGAGTAAAGGAAAATGTCGGCAAGGAGTGGGGCACAATTGGTCCCCATTGGAATTCCGACAATTTGCTGGAAGACCTTTCCCCCAAACACCACAAAAATGTTGTCGATCAGAAAGTTTAACATCTGAATAATGTCTGTTTCAGTGTACTTATTTTCAGAATCTGACTTTTCTTTTACAAAGTAGGTTTTGTCATAGTTAACAACAATAAATTTGTATTTGCGATTACCGTTCCTACTTGTAAACGCATTACTTATAATTTTTGCGAGTCTTTCTTTCAATTTAGAATGTGGAATTGTAGTGTAAAGTGTCGAAAAATCAAAGGCTTTGATGGAATGGACTCTACTAAAATGAGTGGATTTCAGATGTTCTAAAAGTTCCTTCGAATTCTTTAAAATCCACATCTGGTTGATACCACTGCGAGAATATACTGTCGAACAATATTTTTGTAGCCCAGATTTGATTTCAGATAAAACTTTGGTGAGTAAGATCGATACAGATTTGGTAGAACATTTTGAGGAACCAGCGATGAAACGTTGTTTGTACGGATTCTTATGCATTTTAGGTATGCAGTATAAGTATGGTAAATCTAAATCTAAATTGGTAGTGTCGAAGCCAAAGGAAGCAAGAGCAGATTTGTGGTTATCTATTATTTCAGAGGCAGAAAGGTTTGTTGGGGTGTAAGTGGGATTTCCAGGTGTCGAATTTAAACCCAACTCTTTAACTAGACTGTCGAAATAGTACTTTTTGCAAGTAAATGTGTAATTATTTGAGGCTTTGTCCGCTGGTGTGATGACATAATGTTCTTGGAGGTAGGTAAGTTCTGTGATAACATCAGGGTCTTTAAATATAGACATGAATCTGGTGTTCACAGTTGATTTGAATCGGTTAATTCTAGATAAAAGTAACCCTCTGATTTATTTTATCCATTCGGAAAGGGTGTCGAGCTGTACATCCTCTTTCTTTGCCCAACGTCTTGCAAATTCCTCACAAGAGTCCATGATAATTTTGACATTTTGGTTCCATGTAAAGGACATACTTTCTCTGTATTTGGGACCCTTTTTTAATCATATGGATCATATTTCATCCATCCTGCTACGTCGTACGGTACATTTTTGGATATAATAACTTTCACTCTCTTTGGTCATATTTCATTGCTTAGATTGAGGATCACTGACGAGGGTTAAGTATCCGAAACGTGCATGTCTGGTCCATGCTGCAAATTTATCTGTTCTTAAATGATGCTTTTGAATTTGAAGACGTTTAACATTTCTTATATTCCTTCCTACAGGCGGATCCCATGACCATTTAATACGATTTTTCAAGGTAAATGAAAAAAAGAAAATCAAAATAGAAAAATTTCAAGGTGAATAAAGAAAAAAGAAATCAAAATCAAAAATGAATCCTGAAAGTTACACCGGTCGAATCCAGTTTGGCAAAAGTTGAAGCCTTGATCGTGTACAAATAGAAATATAGCCATTATATAAGAAGTGTCCGACCTTGGGTTTTATGACAGACTTGTAAAGAAAAAGGTTTGTGCTGAGGGAAGGGTTAATAACTACGCTATTATGCCTCCCCCTGTGGTTTCTTCAATCAAACAAGATATCAATTGCTTCGATCACTATCTGAAATGTTATCCTGCCCTTTTTCTATGATCGCAAAAAGACGGGGATCAACTGAACCGAGCTTCTATCAACATCTTTCACGCACCATGTTTTTTTTCTGTACTTCTAACTTGATTTAACAGTTGTTGATCATTCCGCTGAGCGGAGATCGCCAAAAGAAATATAAGTGTCTCTGGTGAGAATCATCACACGAAAAATTTCTACTATCATAACATTGGCCTCTAAACAAAAAGTCAGGCGGGGAAAGCATTGTTTGTTCACACTCTGAAATAAGGATGTTTCGATATTTGTTGTTTTCGTTCTTATTTTGCGCTGGTATAGAACTGGGATTATGTAGAAGTGGTACGTATTTTTCTTTCTCTTTTTTTTTTACTTTATCATGTTGAGTATACAAGTGACACAAATATTATATTTTACTAAAGCCTTTAGTTGGTTATCTTTTGATAAAGAGTTCCTGTTATATATAGATGGATAACTGAGGGAGATAATGTATTAAAACAAATACTAGTAATCCATCGCATGAGCATCGAGCATCGATATTGGAAACAGTGTCACAAGGTTACAAATACCCCAATATTGCGGAAAACAAAACAAGAAAGACAAAACCAAAATTAATATAAAGGAATAACAAAAAAATAAAACACGTCAATGACATAAAACTTCTACAACTGATGTGACCAATGACTTGAAGAAGTATCAGTTGCTAAGCAAGGACGGCCTTTCGTTGTTGTTTATATCAGTTATATATTGAATTTGAGGACGTTATATAAGTGGGAGGGAATCCGCATTGTATGTGTACAACTCTTTCATTTTCTGGTATAGCTTCTTCATAAATACAAGATAATTGAATACAGGAACCAAAGTTGTCAGAGATAAGTCAACTTATAATAACCCTCATTACCCCTTTATTTTCACTCATCTGTCATCTACTAAGAACTGAAATTTTGTCGCTGACGGAAATTATAATTGTTTTTGCAACTGTGTGTTTCTATTTAAACATATTGTATTTCTCTAACCCAGAAGTGGGAAATTTGAACAAGTTTTGAGCATTCAAGCGATAGATACCTAGGCAGTATTCATCATAAGGGAGTATTATGGTAGTTGGACAATCTACAGTCTTGTACCTGTGCATTCATAAATTTGCACTCTGATTGAATGTCGAAACCTCTTTAGTGAAGACAGGGCCTTGACTACCTGTCCCCTCTGAATGTCGTTAGGACTGGCGGAAGTGATATTAATGGCAATAGGTATGTCATTTGGAAACATAGCAGAATGGATCAGATAAATTCGATGGCATTTTAAAATAAATTGGGTGTTCTTATGGGCAGTATTTCCCCCCCCCCCCCCCCCCCCCGTCGATCTGAATGTAAACTTTAGATATCAATAAAGACACGAAAACCAAGAATTGTGTCACCTTTCAAACTTCGACACACTGTTCGGACGTTTAACAGTCAATGTCAACGTATGTAAACTCGTTCGTAAACTGAGAGTACACTGCTACACGTGTACCCAAGTCGGCGCTGCGAATGAATTATATTTGCCAAAATGAAACATACATAATATCATGCAAAAAAAAAACATCCACAATGTGTCAAACCATTAAATCCATTCCCAATTCAATTTGGTATATTCTGAATCCGTTACCATAAATGATAATTAAAAACTGGTCCTCTTAAAGCGTTTTATTGCTTTTCCTAAATTTCTTATTGACTAAAATTCTATATATTATAGGTATCATGATTGGGATTCTCTTGAAAAGATTATGATTAATTTTTGGCCAAAAGTGCAAAGGGGACATATGCCTCAGCTTTTAAAACCAACGGTGAATGTACGATTTTCCATTATGGATCTTAACCACTTCTGAAAAATATCAAAAATCTCTTTTTAAAGGATTTTTTATTATTTATATTGAATGATATCTGAGTATTATTTGTACTAATATTTACAATTTATGACAAACAATTTATGTCGTTTTATCCCAATTTATTCATATTCTGCGACTTAGTTGTCGAGAGTTATCCGCCCTTGTAACCGTCAAAATGAGGAATGGCGTTCCGGCTATTTGCTACTAACGATGCAGACGGCCGTCCTTACACGGCGCCGATATCCCATTGGTCTCGTTGAACTCCTACAAACACTTTTTTGTGCTTGTCTACTCTCTAATTTCGCAAATGGTGTTTCCATGTTTTGTCGTGGGCACTACTGCAAACGAGTCTTGTTGGAGATCCTTTCTTTTATAGGGATAAATACACAAAATTTTAACTTATGCAAATTATCAAATACCTTGTCGGGGCAGGGATGTACTTATAAAAGCCAAGAGACTCAGATAGTATATACAATTCTAGAAAAGGTCCCGCGCAAGCGCGGGAAAGATTGTCACAGATACGTGGACATATACGGATACGTTATGTATGACTCAAGTATGCAATACTAGTACATATATAGGGATTCTGATCAAATTTATAGATGCCATCAAATATTGTTTATAACTGAACTGATTTTGGTACATATCTATTCAATAGGTAAAAATTAAATAACTTTAAAAAAATATGTTCTGCTAATCCGAACTAAGCTGATTGAGAATATTTTTATTGAGTCTTCATTCTTGTTGAGTATATAAAGTATGCGATTCAAGATACGAGATATTTTATTGGTATATATTCTTTGTACATGTACCATATATTTCTACAGATTACTACGTGCAGAAACTAGTAGGATTCGTTTTCAGAGGCTATGAGAAGACGGCTCGTCCTGCTTCATCAGACGAAAAGAAAACTAATGTCTCCATTTCTTTATCGCTGCTTTCAATCAACAACTATGACGCCGTAAGCACATGTCTCCTAGACGTAAATAATGTTTGTGGTTATGCAAGAAATCGTTTTTGATGAAGGTTTCATGGAATCAACATTGTAGAAAAGCAAAGTTATAAAAAAAACGCACAATGAATGCTCCATATATTTTGTACACAAATACAAGGCCATGGAAGGTATATCCACCACGAATGAATACTTAGCACCGACAAGATCAGGACACACCCGCAGTCAAACTCCAGTCAGCTCAAGTTTACGTTCCGTTACCCTACTCTACAACATTGTTTCGACTGTAAGGAGGAGACAACTCTGTTCGGAGAATGATCCACAATATGTAAATAATACATACAACAAACAACAGACAAAACAATACAACAAACAACAGGGATAACGACGCATAACACTTATACTGTGAAGGCACAGTCAAAGATATGAGGCGCCGTTTTACTTTTTATTCCTTATTTTTTGATATCACAAATTCGAATTTGTGGTATCACAAATTCGATTTTTTGATATCAGAAATTCCGTCATACTTTGTGATATCAAAAAATCGATTTTTTTATATCACAAATGCTATTTTGTGATATCGAATAATCGAATTTGTGATATCGAATAATCGAATTTGTGATATCACAAATTCAATTTTTTCATATCACAAAATGGAATTTGTGATATCACAAAATGGAATTTGTGTATCAAAAAATCTATTTTTTTGATATCACAAAATATGACGGAATTTGTGATATCAAAATTCGAATTTGTGATATCAAAAAATCGAATTTGTGATATCACAAATTCTATTTTTTGATATCAAAAAATGGGAAATAAATAGTAAAACGGCTAATACAAATTGATTTTATGATATCAAAAATTCCATTATTTGATATCAAAAAATAGAATTTGTGATATCAAATAATCGATTTTTTGATATCACGAATTCCGTTATATTTTGTGATATCACAAAATCGATTTTGTGATATCACAAATTCTACTTTGTGATATCAAAAATTCGAATTAGTGATATCACACATTCGATAATTTGATATCACAAAATCAATTTTGTAATATCAAAAATTGTAATTTTTGATATCACAAAATCTTTTCGAATTTTTGATATCACAAATTATTTTTTGATATCAAAAAATAAATTTGTGATATCAAAAAATAAATTTGTGATATCAAAAAATAAATTTGTGATATCAAAAAATAGGGAATAAATAGTAAAATGGCGCCTCATACACAGGAAAAAATGCAACATACGTTAAACATACGTTTGCCTAAACGTGAGTTAAACATACGTTAAACGTATGTTTAACGTATGATTTTTTAAACATATGTTTAATGTACGTCCGTGAACATACGACAAACGTACGGTAAACATACGTTATGAAACATAAGTTCAAGAAAACATACGTTTAACATACGTTTGTACAAACATGTGAGCAACGTATATTCTACATATGGGGGGGGGACAAGGGAGTTCGATCCTTTCTCCCCCCTCCCACCCCTTACCCCCCTCCTTTTCACCCTTCCTTTAAACCTTTCCTCCCCCTTTTCTCCCTCCTCCCAGTCCCCTTCCTCTCCCCCCCTCACATGTTTTGTATTTTGTGTTGTAAATGCTGCAGTGCTGATTGGGAAAGGGGGGGGGGGGTCCTAAAATTATTCAGGGGTGGGAGATTTAAGGCACTACCAGCTGGGGAAAGGGGGGGGGGGCTCTGGGGCCGAATAGTAAAATAGCGATATACAAAAAAGTACTGTTATCAGCTTTTCGCTACTGCAGTTTATCTTATATTGTTATAATGTAAAACGAAAGTACAGATGTTTATTTTTAGATTCCATCCTCATAATTTGTTGAGTAAAAATGCATGAGTGAACTTAAATTACATATAAATACCTGTTTTCTCTCTTTCTATAAATGTTATTCTATGTCAAGATGTTATGCTTTAATCATGCCAGCCTGTTAATATCTACCTTCTGTTCAAATTAACTCAGGCCTACATATGACTCCAGCCATGCTGTTGTCGTGGTTCGTATATTCCACCTTTAGGTAGGTGCACCCACGAATTTTGGTAGATAATGGTATAGGGTAAATAGGGTAAATTCTGACTATAAAGGTGTGGTTATCCAGATACATACATAGTAACGTCAGCAGAGCAGTAGCAGATCAAGCGTAAGGCAGGTGAAGGTAAACCTTCAAGTTCAAGAGGCTATGAGGCACCCCAAAGGGGAACGGCCTGGCTAGAGTACTCTGGAACGGGCAGTTGGGGAATGAGTTCCCCGCAATACATGTAACATCAATACTGCCAACTGGCCAAATAGAAGGTTGCCGGTTGCCCAAACAGAAAGACAGAAAGAAATCAAAAGGATGACAGGGGCGGATCCATAATCCCAATTGCCGGGGGGGGGCACATGCAATTATTATGGAAATCACATGCGAGGCCCGAAGACCCGAGTTGGGGAGGGTATGGGAGGGGCCGGGTTTCCCCCTCCCATTGGTGGGGGTTCGGAAAAATGAAGCAATTTGGTGGCATCTGACGCGTATTTGAACTGAATTTAGAAGGGATTTGGCGCGCATGATTCAGTCAATGTCAGTAACAATAATTATTATTTATATAGAATATATTTGAAAATTTTCGAAATGTTCTGATGCTGTACTGTTCTTGCACGGCATGCAGAAGTCAACATGTTCAGGACTTTTTAAAGAAACGGGCGGATCAGGAGAAGTTTAAAAAGGGCAGAGAGGTCAGCCCATGGGAGGGAGGGGTGTCCAGCCATATATAAATTCTCGTAAAACTAGGAAAAATCAGCATTTTATGCAAATTCCAGGCAGGACTTGACCCCCTAACCACTCTAGATCCGCGCTTGTTTGTTTATATTTGTATAAAGGTAAAGAAAATAAGTAATTACAGGGTTTTTTTCTAGCCCCTGATGTCAGGGGCCTGGGCCGATGAAATTTTGCAACATTTTAATCTAAATTGGGAAATAAATTTCAAACAACAAAAAGATATAGTTATGCAAATTATCCCTTATCATATCAATTGTCTATATTTTGAATCCCTCCTAAGGCACGGTCCATTTGATATTCTGGGGGGGGCTTGGGTTTTTTGTCGGAGCAAGATTATTTTTTTCGCCTCGGACCGGGGCAAAATTTTTTTTTTCTTGCAAAGTCGGAGCAAGAAATTTTTTTTTAACAAAGTGATGTGCATATATATTAAGAATGTTTGTGTTTTATCAATAGATATTATTTATATTTTTACTCAAAACATGTACTTTATTTCTATGCAAGTATTCAATTCAATTATAAATAGAGAGACAAAAGATTTCTACAATACAATTCTAAATAAACAAAATTTATATAAGGTACAATGAATATAAGAATGTCTTTGGGGAAGGTCTTGTAGACAAATTTAAAAATGCAGAATCTTAAAATGGTGAATAACTGAAGTTCTCCTTCCAATTAAGCTTACAAGAATATAAAATGGAGACTCTATGGGATACATGGAACATGTATTAATAGTTATACATCAGTATTGTTAACACTTTTGATATCTTGAAATATATGAATTTTGACATTAGCAAGTAATGATTGATAGAAAACTATGGCGAGCGAAGCGAGCCAAAAATTTTTTGATAGACTGAAAACTGTGGCGATCGAAGCGAGCCGGAAAAATTTCAAGAATTTTAGCAAAATTTTATGGTAATTCTTCAAATTCAGATTATTTGTAAGAGCAAGATTATTTTTTTCCGTCACACCATAAGCAAATTTATTTTTTTCATCAAAATTCAGAGCAAAATTATTTTTTTTGAAAAAAAACCAAGCCCCCCCCAGAATATCAAATGGACCGTGCCTAAAGCATGTTTGTTCTACTTTCGTTTTCCTTTCAGTTAAATCAGATACGTAAATTGGAAATGAATTTCTCGTTTTGGAGAAAAGATTGAATTGGGAATTTTTAGGTCTAAAATTGGGGAATAGCACCTCTTTTTACCGAATTTCGGCCCCATACAGACCCTTTACAAAATTCCCTTGTAAATGATAAATTTCCTTGACAAACTAGAGATCACGGGTACCCCATTCCCTGCATCGTCCAGATTGAAAGGTTTAATTATTTCTTGGCAGTTCTATCATTATTATATTTTTGATTTACCTAGGGGCTTAACCAAAAATGTAATCATGACAACTTCGATTCTAAAGAAAAACATGCATTTTTATCTTTTCAAAATTCTTGGAGGTAGCCGGTTTAAATATGGCCAAAACAATTTCAATTGTTCATTTTAAAAAGATTGATCACGGCCTCAAATTTAGATTTAAAAAAAATGAAAGTTTTATAGGAGGCTTATCGAAGATTTGGTCAAGAAATATGTGTGTTAAATATGCCTTGCATAGGATATAAAGTTCCCGATTCATCCCTCAGATAAAGAAAATTCGATATGAACATGAATCAATGTAGGTTGTTTCCGAAACGTGTGTACGTCCACGTACAGACAATGGACATGACTATCTATCCCCGAGAAATTTTTGGAAAATTTACTCAAATCGGTGGTTTCTGAGGTGTTTTGGGGCTATTTCTGACTAGTTTCATAGATTTATTACGAAAACAGTAGTTTAATGTTTCCAAAAGCATGTCATAAGTGCCCCTTCTTTGGGCACTGCCGGGGGGGGGGGCACGTGCCCCCGTGCCCCCCCCCCCCGGCTGAATCCGCCACTGGATGAAGGGGGCAAGATCCCACTCTAACATTTATTTTGATTCGCAAAGTTCTATTAGTTAAGTCTTCATTCTTTACTAAAACTATCAAATGCCACTTCTCAAATCACCCCTGTCTTCTACTAGGGACGTTTTATATACGTCCCTGCTTCTACGTAGCGAAACAGAACGGCGCGAAGTAGCACGTGCGCGAAGCAGACGACAAAATGGCCAGAGCGAAGTGTAGAAGCTGCAAATCAAAGATAAAAGAAGTTTTTACGGTCAACTTTACAGTTCCAGATGCAGTACCTGGATAACTTAACGTAATGTCACATTGTTTAGGTCAATATGGTAATTAACGTCTTCCTATGTGAAATACAGTATTATATCCATGAAATTTTAGTTCGAATTTGTTCTGACTTTAGATATTGATAAATATAATCGATCATTAACAAGGTGGAGGACGTTATTATAATTCAGATGGAATATAACCATTTTTCATAATGGGGAAAATTAAACCACAGATGTCTGACACACTTTACAGTCTGTCAAATTCTCTTGAGAGCTTGAGATTTATGTAGGCAGTGGCTCCAGATTACGAGCGTTCCATATCTTTAAAAGTTTAGACCTATGTCTCAGTGTACGAATAAGTTTCTGATTTGCCTGTGACTCACGTGACTCGGGTGATGTGTCCATAACAGAGAAAGAAGTTGGGGGTTTTTTTAGCTCACCTGAGCCATAGGCTCAAAGTGAGCTATTGTCATAGCGTGGCGTCCGTCGTCCGTCGTCGTCCGTCGTAAACTTTTCACATTTTCAACTTCTTCTTCAGAACGGCTGAAGGGATTTTGATGAAACTTGGTAGGTTTGAAGTACTCATGGTCCCCTACAAGTGTTGTTGTTTTTCGTCCGGATCTGTCAACAGGTGGCGCCACCACAGCCAAAAGTAGGTCACGGGGGGTACCCTCCTTTGACAAACTTCTTCTTCAGAACCGAAGCATGTATCGACAAACCGAAAGCATCAGGATGATCTAGAGAGATGTCTTAAGAAGTGTTGTTATTTTTGGTTCCACTTCGAAGTCAAATTTTTGACGCGTTTTTGACGTCTTTTCGGACTTAGTCAGAAATGCACATTTTTGCACTATTTCTTTAAATAACTCAATAAGTGTATGATTTTACACACTCATTTACTACATATTTATCATATTTAACTTACTTAATGCTTTGATATGTATTTTATGCTTAAATTTTATTTTTTTGATTTTTTATGAATTTTTTTCTTATGTAAAAAGGAAGGGGGGGGGGTGATTTTCATACATTTTCTGCTTCTTTTCTATAACCACTCTTCAGATTGTCATGACAATTTGTAGGTATGAGGTACTCATGCATGGTACCCTACAAGTGAAAGAATTTTGTCAAGATATCCACTTTTGGATTTTTAAGGAATATTATTTAAGATTGTACATAGGTATAATGTATGTTTTCCATGCCCAATGGACCCATGGGGAGTGGCTTCAAACCCCGGCGGGACCCCAACAAAATTTTTTTCCCCTTTTTAGCTCACCTGAGCCATAGGCTCAAAGTGAGCTATTGTCATAGCGTGGCGTCCGTCGTCCGTCGTCGTCCGTCGTCGTCCGTCGTAAACTTTTCACATTTTCAACTTCTTCTTCAGAACGGCTGAAGGGATTTTGATGAAACTTGGTAGGTTTGAAGTACTCATGGTCCCCTACAAGTGTTGTTGTTTTTCGTCCGGATCTGTCAACAGGTGGCGCCACCACAGCCAAAAGTAGGTCACGGGGGGTACCCTCCTTTGACAAACTTCTTCTTCAGAACCGAAGCATGTATCGACAAACCGAAAGCATCAGGATGATCTAGAGAGATGTCTTAAGAAGTGTTGTTATTTTTGGTTCCACTTCGAAGTCAAATTTTTGACGCGTTTTTGACGTCTTTTCGGACTTAGTCAGAAATGCACATTTTTGCACTATTTCTTTAAATAACTCAATAAGTGTATGATTTTACACACTCATTTACTACATATTTATCATATTTAACTTACTTAATGCTTTGATATGTATTTTATGCTTAAATTTTATTTTTTTGATTTTTTATGAATTTTTTTCTTATGTAAAAAGGAAGGGGGGGGGGTGATTTTCATACATTTTCTGCTTCTTTTCTATAACCACTCTTCAGATTGTCATGACAATTTGTAGGTATGAGGTACTCATGCATGGTACCCTACAAGTGAAAGAATTTTGTCAAGATATCCACTTTTGGATTTTTAAGGAATATTATTTAAGATTGTACATAGGTATAATGTATGTTTTCCATGCCCAATGGACCCATGGGGAGTGGCTTCAAACCCCGGCGGGACCCCAACAAAATTTTTTTCCCCTTTTTAGCTCACCTGAGCCATAGGCTCAAAGTGAGCTATTGTCATAGCGTGGCGTCCGTCGTCCGTCGTCGTCCGTCGTCGTCCGTCGTCGTCCGTCGTAAACTTTTCACATTTTCAACTTCTTCTTCAGAACGGCTGAAGGGATTTTGATGAAACTTGGTAGGTTTGAAGTACTCATGGTCCCCTACAAGTGTTGTTGTTTTTCGTCCGGATCTGTCAACAGGTGGCGCCACCACAGCCAAAAGTAGGTCACGGGGGGTACCCTCCTTTGACAAACTTCTTCTTCAGAACCGAAGCATGTATCGACAAACCGAAAGCATCAGGATGATCTAGAGAGATGTCTTAAGAAGTGTTGTTATTTTTGGTTCCACTTCGAAGTCAAATTTTTGACGCGTTTTTGACGTCTTTTCGGACTTAGTCAGAAATGCACATTTTTGCACTATTTCTTTAAATAACTCAATAAGTGTATGATTTTACACACTCATTTACTACATATTTATCATATTTAACTTACTTAATGCTTTGATATGTATTTTATGCTTAAATTTTATTTTTTTGATTTTTTATGAATTTTTTTCTTATGTAAAAAGGAAGGGGGGGGGGGTGATTTTCATACATTTTCTGCTTCTTTTCTATAACCACTCTTCAGATTGTCATGACAATTTGTAGGTATGAGGTACTCATGCATGGTACCCTACAAGTGAAAGAATTTTGTCAAGATATCCACTTTTGGATTTTTAAGGAATATTATTTAAGATTGTACATAGGTATAATGTATGTTTTCCATGCCCAATGGACCCATGGGGAGTGGCTTCAAACCCCGGCGGGACCCCAACAAAATTTTTTTCCCCTTTTTAGCTCACCTGAGCCATAGGCTCAAAGTGAGCTATTGTCATAGCGTGGCGTCCGTCGTCCGTCGTCGTCCGTCGTCGTCCGTCGTAAACTTTTCACATTTTCAACTTCTTCTTCAGAACGGCTGAAGGGATTTTGATGAAACTTGGTAGGTTTGAAGTACTCATGGTCCCCTACAAGTGTTGTTGTTTTTCGTCCGGATCTGTCAACAGGTGGCGCCACCACAGCCAAAAGTAGGTCACGGGGGGTACCCTCCTTTGACAAACTTCTTCTTCAGAACCGAAGCATGTATCGACAAACCGAAAGCATCAGGATGATCTAGAGAGATGTCTTAAGAAGTGTTGTTATTTTTGGTTCCACTTCGAAGTCAAATTTTTGACGCGTTTTTGACGTCTTTTCGGACTTAGTCAGAAATGCACATTTTTGCACTATTTCTTTAAATAACTCAATAAGTGTATGATTTTACACACTCATTTACTACATATTTATCATATTTAACTTACTTAATGCTTTGATATGTATTTTATGCTTAAATTTTATTTTTTTGATTTTTTATGAATTTTTTTCTTATGTAAAAAGGAAGGGGGGGGGGGTGATTTTCATACATTTTCTGCTTCTTTTCTATAACCACTCTTCAGATTGTCATGACAATTTGTAGGTATGAGGTACTCATGCATGGTACCCTACAAGTGAAAGAATTTTGTCAAGATATCCACTTTTGGATTTTTAAGGAATATTATTTAAGATTGTACATAGGTATAATGTATGTTTTCCATGCCCAATGGACCCATGGGGAGTGGCTTCAAACCCCGGCGGGACCCCAACAAAATTTTTTTCCCCTTTTTAGCTCACCTGAGCCATAGGCTCAAAGTGAGCTATTGTCATAGCGTGGCGTCCGTCGTCCGTCGTCGTCGTCCGTCGTCGTCCGTCGTAAACTTTTCACATTTTCAACTTCTTCTTCAGAACGGCTGAAGGGATTTTGATGAAACTTGGTAGGTTTGAAGTACTCATGGTCCCCTACAAGTGTTGTTGTTTTTCGTCCGGATCTGTCAACAGGTGGCGCCACCACAGCCAAAAGTAGGTCACGGGGGGTACCCTCCTTTGACAAACTTCTTCTTCAGAACCGAAGCATGTATCGACAAACCGAAAGCATCAGGATGATCTAGAGAGATGTCTTAAGAAGTGTTGTTATTTTTGGTTCCACTTCGAAGTCAAATTTTTGACGCGTTTTTGACGTCTTTTCGGACTTAGTCAGAAATGCACATTTTTGCACTATTTCTTTAAATAACTCAATAAGTGTATGATTTTACACACTCATTTACTACATATTTATCATATTTAACTTACTTAATGCTTTGATATGTATTTTATGCTTAAATTTTATTTTTTTGATTTTTTATGAATTTTTTTCTTATGTAAAAAGGAAGGGGGGGGGGGGTGATTTTCATACATTTTCTGCTTCTTTTCTATAACCACTCTTCAGATTGTCATGACAATTTGTAGGTATGAGGTACTCATGCATGGTACCCTACAAGTGAAAGAATTTTGTCAAGATATCCACTTTTGGATTTTTAAGGAATATTATTTAAGATTGTACATAGGTATAATGTATGTTTTCCATGCCCAATGGACCCATGGGGAGTGGCTTCAAACCCCGGCGGGACCCCAACAAAATTTTTTTCCCCTTTTTAGCTCACCTGAGCCATAGGCTCAAAGTGAGCTATTGTCATAGTGTGGCGTCCGTCGTCCGTCGTCGTCCGTCGTCGTCGTCCGTCGTAAACTTTTCACATTTTCAACTTCTTCTTCAGAACGGCTGAAGGGATTTTGATGAAACTTGGTAGGTTTGAAGTACTCATGGTCCCCTACAAGTGTTGTTGTTTTTCGTCCGGATCTGTCAACAGGTGGCGCCACCACAGCCAAAAGTAGGTCACGGGGGGTACCCTCCTTTGACAAACTTCTTCTTCAGAACCGAAGCATGTATCGACAAACCGAAAGCATCAGGATGATCTAGAGAGATGTCTTAAGAAGTGTTGTTATTTTTGGTTCCACTTCGAAGTCAAATTTTTGACGCGTTTTTGACGTCTTTTCGGACTTAGTCAGAAATGCACATTTTTGCACTATTTCTTTAAATAACTCAATAAGTGTATGATTTTACACACTCATTTACTACATATTTATCATATTTAACTTACTTAATGCTTTGATATGTATTTTATGCTTAAATTTTATTTTTTTGATTTTTTATGAATTTTTTTCTTATGTAAAAAGGAAGGGGTGGGGGGGTGATTTTCATACATTTTCTGCTTCTTTTCTACAACCACTCTTCAGATTGTCATGACAATTTGTAGGTATGAGGTACTCATGCATGGTACCCTACAAGTGAAAGAATTTTGTCAAGATATCCACTTTTGGATTTTTAAGGAATATTATTTAAGATTGTACATAGGTATAATGTATGTTTTCCATGCCCAATGCTTCAGGTGCAACTACAGGAAAAAAACCTTCTTTGTATGATTAATCATTTTTTGATCGACCTTTCATCCATAGTTACAGCTGATAATTCAACAAGTGACACATGCTTCAATGTCTTATTGATTGACCTTTTATGTGATATGATTCAATTATTTAAATTCTTTATACTTATTCTGAATTTTATTTTTAAAGTCGGGAACAAGATTTCAAAAGCGGCCATGTTTTGCCGTGTACCTGAAGGTGTCATCCAAAGAAATAAAAACCTTCTTTGTATGATCAATCATTTAGCTCAATTTGAGTGACTTCCAATCCTTCATTCAATAATTATGAATTTGGTCTCGTTGGATTTGGACACCTTTGACACACATAAAAATAATAGAAAAAAGGGGGGTCATGCATACCGTTTTCTCACAAATTCCACTTTTTTACATCACCCCTCTATCCATTTCGAAAATTTTACAAATTTCATCTATTTTTAAATCGATCAATAGATTGCATAAAAGACAAAAACAGGTTCAAAACTCAATTTATCCCGACTACAGGGAATGGTACATTGATTTCATGTGCTATTTTTAAATTTTCAATAGTTTTGACCAATTGTGTGACACCTTTTATTCTGCCCTGTTCACCAGTCAAAACTGAGGGGATTCCCCGCTAAAACGATTTCCTTGGATTACACCTGAAGGGGATTCCCCATGTAGAAATGTGATACCTTTAGTACTGCGATACATTTCAGGAGATACAGTGCAAACAGAATAGATTTTTATTTAATGAAATGTGCATTATACTTGGAACACTTTCATAATGGTTATCATTCATGTACTTGGAACACTTGCAACTTGTTATCATGCATAAAGTTTGCTCGAATTTCCTCTGTCTTAGACTCTCTTAGATGAAGTAATTTACGCACTGATTTCTTGAAGAAACGTCTAATGAGTAATCTCTTCCTCCGGATTTTGAGAATGCATAGGACATTTAATATCTGAAATTCTTGAAATAAATAATTCAGTTCAGAGTTCCTGAAATCTTCCTATGAAATGTTGGACCACAGAAAGCTGTTGTTTAAATAGAGTAAATAAATTATTATTTACAACCATAAGCCACTGTGTTCAACATCTTGTATGTATAATATTTCTAAGAGGAACACAGAGGCCTGAGGTTGTGAATAATAAAACATTTTCTCTCATAAAATGACAGGTTCCTGTGATAAGACATTTGGGAATTTTTATCTGTTCAAATAATAGATACATGATGAGTTTTTATCGGACCAAATAACTTTTTGTCGGCAAATCCTATGCAACCGATACATTTCATGAACTCTCTCCGCTAACAACTTGTCCGTGTAACAGACCTTTGATGAGGTAAAACAATTTTTTAACAGTAAATAACGATGTTGTAGGTCTGCTAGTTGGACAACCTTAACAATTTCATGGGCCTTTTAATTTGTTTCAAACTACGAAACCTAGAGAAATCACTTGAGTTGTTGAACAGCGTATGCTGAAATGCAACGCTCCTTCTCGCCTGTTGAAATATGCATAGGCAAGAAGCGCCGCATTTCAGCATATTCACTGAAAATTATTTGTTCAAGTGGCTTCACTGGGTCATGAGGTTTGATACACCATACACTGCTTTTTGAAAAACAAACTGGCCCAATTTCTACACAAGCAGCACAACTCACTTGAATATTGATAAATATTGGATTAAAACGATTTTAACTGTACGTTTCATGTATTTGAGATGAAATCAATACTATTCAAAAGCATTCATAGATTTCAGTATACTTTAATATGAATAAAGGCAAAACCGAAAAATCTTTGTTTTTTATGCCCCTGGAATAAAAGATTCGGGAGCATATAGTTTTTGGCCTATTCGTCTGTCTGTTTGTCTGTCTGTTTTCCGAAAAACTTTAACATTGGGCATAACTTTTAAATGGAAGCTGGTGATAGAGGTTTCATATTTCACATGTGTATTCCTTGTGACAATACCTTTCCATTGATACCAAAATTTTTGACCTCGTGACCATAACCTTGACCTTTGACGTACTTCTCAAAAACTTTAACATTGGGCATAACTTTTGAATGGTTAGTGATAGAGGTTTCAATTTTTACATGTGTATTCCTTGTGACAAGATCTTTCCATTGATACCAATATTGCGCTGACCCTGACCTCTCACATACTTAACAGAAAATGGCCTTTATACTAACAAAGATGCCGCCGGGGGCATTCTCGTTTCACAAACACAGGCTTTATAATTTCTGGCATGCTAGCTATCAATAATGAAAGGTTTTGTGTTCAATTTTAAATAAACTTAATTTATGAAATCGTTTCATTGTTTTATTCTTTTTCTGCTGCACATTAATGTACAATATGATTTTATTTTTGATGTTGCATAATTGAACTATACTAGCTGGGCATATGACGTTGGACCACTTTATCTGTCTTTTCAAATCAGTAAAAAAGTTATTGTTTTGAAATGTGGCTATTTTTTCTTTTTTGTACTTTCAAAGGTTGTCTGAAAAAAAAAACTTCTCTGCATCCGGCAAAAATCTTTTTAGAAAGGTTGTGGGCTAAAATCCTGGTACTGGCACTATCAGTATTCAATGTCAGTATGTCAGTTAGAGCGTGCATGGGTATCAGGTGAGCGTTGTGCCCCCTGGGGCTCTTGTTTGTAATTATTTCAAGGTATATGAGCTTATTCTGCATACTCAGTAATTAAGTATTTTCTTTGCTCTCAATCATTATAGTGATCAGTAATAGACACGTACTTGTCTGCAGCTAACGTGAGTAGTGACGTTCCATCGCTCAAACGGAAGTTGAAGTTTTTGAAAGTTGTGAGAAGATAACAAATATGTACATGTAGATGCAACTGCATTTTACTTATTCGCTTTTGCGAATATGTCACAAAAAAGATAAAATTTGAACATAAGATGAAAAAAAAAACATAACCTATGCAGCAGCTAACTACGATACAAGTTCGAACGCGGAGACGCAGCTCCACAGTTACAAATGTTCATATCTGGAGCCACTGCCTTTTATGTATTCTCAAAAATGAAGGCCATGGAGAAATTTTTGCAATTTTCAAATGTCTGTAGTGAGCTGCGCAGGCAGTAAAGTTTGCATGTGGGTGTACATCACTACTGTCCGTGCGGCTCACTGAGATGGATGTATTGATAATTGTTCAAGTTTGTTCATTTTTGGCCAGATTGCAAAGCAATTCCGGTCTATAGACTGACGATGTCCGTCCGTCTGCCTTCAACATTTTGGTTAAAGTTTCTGGTTGAGGCAAAATCTAAGGAACTGTATGCAGTAGAAACCTTATATTATACATTAAGCTTGCCTATCACAAGACCTTTCAATTTATGCCGTAACATTTGACCTAGCGTCCTTGACCTTGGACTTTGACCTAGTTAAAGATTTTGGTTAAAGTTCCTGGTTGAGGCAAAATCTAAGGAACTATATGCAATATAAACTTTATATTATGCATAAAGCTTGTCCATCACAAGACCTTTATGCCGTAACATTTGACCTAGTGACCTTGGACTTTGACCTAGTTAAAGATTTTGGTTAAATTTCTGGTGGAAGCAAAATCTATGGAACTGTATGCAGTAGAAACCTCATATTATACGGTACATTTACCCGTAGCTTTCCCATGACGAGACCTTTCAATTTATGCCATAACATTTGACCTAGTGACCTTGACCATGTTAAAGATTTTGGTTAAAGTTTCTTGTTTAAGCAAAATCTATTGAAGTTGAACTGTATGCAGTATAAACCTTATATTATACATTTAGGTTGCCCATGACGAGACCTTTCAATTTATGCTGTAACATTTGACCTAGTGACCTTGACCTTGGACTTTGACCTAATTAAAGATTTTGGTTAAAGTTTCTTGATTAAGCAAAATCTAAGGAACTGTATGCAGTAGAAACTTTATATTATACATGTAGGTTGCCCATGACGAGACCTAAATTTATGTTGTAACATTTGACATTGTGACCTTGACCTTGGACTTTGACCTAATTCAAGATTTTGGTTAAAGTTTCTGGTTTGAGCAAAATCTAAGGAACTGTATGCAGTAGAAACTTTATATTGTACATGTCAGGTCTTGCTTCTGACAAGACCTCTCAATGTATGCTGTAATATTTGACCTAGTGACCTTGACCAAATTGGTGACAAAAACTTACTTTGCAATCCAGCCATACCGTCTTTAGTGGTGTTTTATGTTGAATTATGATAACTAAATTTTTACGTCTTTTTTGACTTTGGCCGAAAAAAAAGTCTGGAAAATCTGGTGATTCTGAACCACGGTCAGACTTTTCGGTTAACGGTCACATCCTTATGCAGTGGTTTTTTGTGTCGCCTGCAAAACATAGCGACACCTAGGGATCACTTTGTCTGCCCGTCCGTCCATCTGTCTGTCTGTCACACTAAGGGTGTCACAGCCCAGAACTTTAAATTGGTAAGTGATAGGGCTTTGATATTTCATATGTGTATTCCTTGTGACAAGACCTATCTACACATACCATAATTTTTGACTTGTGACCTTGACCTAGACATTTGACCTACTTTAAAAAAAATTGATTGGCTATATCTTTTGATTGGTAAGTGATATGACTTTGATATTTCACAAATGTATATCTTTTGACAAGACCTTTCTACACATACTATAATTTTTATGCCCCCGGAATCAAATATTAGGGGGCATTTAGTTTTTGGCCTGTTCGTCTGTCTGTCTGTCCGAAAAACTTTAAGATTGGACATAACTTTTGAATGGGAAGTGATAGGGCTTTCATATTTCACATGTGTATTCCTTATGACAATACATTTCCATTGATACCAAAAATTTTGACCTTGTGACCTTGACCTTTGACCTACTTTTCAAAAACTTTAACATTGGGCTTAACTTTTGAATGGTAAGTGATAGAACATTCATATTTCACATGTGTATTCCTTGAGACAAGACCTTTCCATGAGTATCAGAACTTTTGACCTTGTGACCTTGACCTTTGACCTACTTTTCAAAAACTTTAACACTGGGCACAAGTTTTGAATGGGTCGTGATACAGCTTTCATATTTCACATGTGTATTCCTTGTGACAAGACCTTTCCATTGATACCAAAATTTTTTACCTTGTGACCTTGACTTTGACCTTTTAACCCAGTGACCCTGACTTTGACCTTTCACATACATGTACTTAACAGAAAATAGTGTTTACACTAACAAACTGATGCCACCAGGGGCATTCGTGTTTCACAAACACAGGCTTTATTGTCCCCTGCTTTCGCGAAAGCACGGGGACATTAAAACCGGTTTGTCTGTCCATCCGCCTGTCACAAAAACTTAACCTTGTCCATAATTTTTTAATGGAAACTGATAGGGCTTTGATATTTTACATGTGTATTCGTTGTGAAAAGATCTTTCCATAGATACCAAAAGATTTTACCTTGTGACCTTGACCTTGCAGTTTAACATACTTTTCAAAAACGTTAACCTTGACCATAACTTTTGAACTGAAACTGATGGGGCTTTCACATGTGTATTCCTTGTGACAAGACCTTTCTGTTGGTAACAACATTCTGACCTTGTGACCTCGTCCTTGGAGGTTGACCCACATTTAAAAACGTCAACCTTGACCATAAGTTTTGGATGGTAATTTAAATGATAGGACGTACTTTAATATTTCACATGTGCATACCTACAAAACAAAAGTTCGGACCCTTTATTAGTTTAACCTTTTCTTGGAGTTTAATCTTTCATATTTAGAGTGTTGATAATATATGAGATATATTATTAAATCTTAAGAATTGGGGGGGGGGGGGGGTCTGTAAACATTTCTTTAAAGACAAACACCCAAAAGCTGGGGACCACAATTCCTTGAATTTGATTTTAACCTAGTGACCTTGGCCTAGACATTTGACCTTCTTCAAAAATCTAAGATTGGCTATATCTTTTGATTGGTAAGTCATAGGGCTTTGATACTTTACATGTGTATTCCTTCTGACAAGACCTTTCTACACATACCATAATGTTTGACCTTGTGACCTTGAGTTATGACCTTTACCTAAATTTTTGACCTACTTTTTCAAAAAATCTAAGATTGGCTTTATCTTTTGAGTGGTAACTGAAAAGGCTTTAATAATTCACAAGTGTATTCCTTGTGTCAAGACCTTACTACACATACCACAATTTTGGACCTTGTGACCTTGAATTAGATATTTGACCTACTCTTTAAAAAAAACTAATATTAGCCATATCTTTTGATTGGTTAGTGATGTTGCCTTCATATTTTACATGTGTATTCCTTGTGACAAGACCTTTCTATATATACCATAAGTTTTGACCCCGTGACCTTGACCTGCATATTTGACCTACTTTCAATAAAAAAAAAAAATTAGCCGCTCCGTAGGCGACACAAGCATTCCTTGGATTGCTATTTTTATGCCCCCGGAATCAAAGATTCGGGGGCATATAGTTTTTGGCCTGTCTGTCTGTTTGTCTGTCTGTTTGTCCGAAAAACTTTAACATTGGACATAACTTTTGAATGGGAAGTGATAGGGCTTTCATATTTCACATGTGTATTCCTTGTGACAAGACCTTTCCATTGATACCAAAATTTTTGACCTCTTGACCTTGACCTTTGACCTACTTTTCAAAAACTTTAACATTGGGCATAACTTTTGAATGGGAAGTGATAGGGCTTTCATATTTCACATGTGTATTCCTTGTGACAAGAGACCTTTCCATTGATACCAAAATTTTTGACCTCGTGACCTTGACCTTGACCTTTGACCTACTTTTCAAAAACTTTAACATTGGGCATAACTTTTGATTGGGAAGTGATAGGGCTTTCATATTTCACATGTGTATTCCTTGTGACAAGACCTTTCCATTGATACCAAAATTTTTGACCTCATGACCTTGACCTTTGACCTTTTAACCCAGTGACCTCACATACATGTACTTAACAGAAAATAGTGTTCATACTAACAAAGATGCCACCGGGGGCATTCGTGTTTCACAAACACAGGCTTTATTTTTTTTGGTTTTGGGTTTTTTTGGTGAAAATCTTTTTCAACATCTGCTTTTGGTTGAAATGAATTCCATTCGAAACTATAAATACTTCAAATACATGTAGAAATAATTATTGAATGTGTTTTTAAGCCCGTATTTGGTCAGAATCAGAGATGTGGGGGTATATTATAGTTTTTGGCCTGTATGTCTGTTTCGTCGTGGGAAAAACTCTATAAAACTGAATAAAAACTTTTGAATGAACTAGAATTTGACCCTGAGTATGACCTACATTAGAACTGTTTTACTGACAAAGATGTTGACAGGGCATTCAGTTTCACAAACACATTGGTGGTGCCGCCAGGGCCCAGCCCAAGGTTTCAAGTACTACCCTTCCACAGTGTCAGTCTGACAAAAGTTCCAACAAATGACATCATTTGATTGCTTGCAGTGTGATGTGACAATAAAACTTTTTAAATTACATTTTAGAATTTATGACTTAACTAACAATATTTGTATGAAGTTGTGGAAGGATAAGTCTTTTCACTGTATTTTGAATTTATCTTTTATAGATTATAAGGAAAGACTCCAGTCCAGATGTCCTGGTAGTTAAGATCTTGAATATGTACAGATGTTCATGGAAATAAGGAGTACCCTACCTCCGACTTCAGTGACATGTTTTGCGTAAGTATCCACATGTAAAGAACTACAATGAACACATTTTCATTGCAGGGTTCTTTTTCATTTTTTTGGAAGGGGGGGGGGGGGCTGGGGAGAGGTGACTGTCCCTGTCCCATTTGGGAAAATTTGCAAAATTTTTCTGAAATTGGGAAAATCTTTATACAAAGTCTCACCACAGTATAACCCTAAAGTGTCATTTATTATCCCCTTGCAACTCTGTTGCGGAGGGGATATATAGCATCGCTGCCGTACTTGTGTGGGTGGGTGGGTGTGTCCGGATTTTCTTGTGATCAGCATAGAACCGAAAGGAATAATCATAGAGACATCAAACCTACCACAAATGTTCCCCATGGGGAGAAGATGGACCCTATTGATATTCAAGGTCAATGGTCGAAAGTAAAGGTCACAGTGGACTTAGGCTTAAAATCCTTGTGAACAGCAGAGAAGCCAAAGGAATAATCATGGAAACATCAAACCTACCACAAATGTTCCCCATGGGGAGAGGATGAACCCTACTGATTTTCAAGGTCAAAAGTCAAGGTCACAGTGGACTTAGGCTTAAAATCCTTGTGAACAGTATAGAAGCCAAAGGAATCGTCATAGAAACATCAAACCTTCCACAAATGTTCACCTTAGAGAGATTGATTTTCAAGGGTCAAAGGTCAAGGTCACAGTGGACTTCAGTTTAAGATTATTTTGCTGATTGCAAAGAAGATGCAATTGCGAGGGGATCCAATGCTTACGTTGCCTTTATTATTGATTTTAAAGGTCAAAGGTCAAGGTAACAGTGGACTTCGGCTTAAAATCCTTGTGAACAGCATAGAAGCCAAAGAAATCATCATGGAAACATCAAACCTACCACAAATGTTCCCCATGAGAAGAGGATGATCCCTATTGATTTTTAAGGTAAAAAGTCAAGGTCACAGTGGACTTAGGCTTAAAATCCTTGTGAACAGTATAGAAGCCAAAGGAATCATCATAGAAACATCAAACTTTCCACACATATCATATTTTCACAGTGGACTTCAGCTTAAGATTATTTTGCTGATTGCAAAGAAGATGCAATTGCGAGGGGATCCAACGCTTGCGTTACCTTTATTACATTTGTAACACTGCTTATCCATTGATTTGCTTGAACTGAGGAATGAATAAAAACTTAAAGATGCACTTAGGAATAGGACCTTTTGTGCTGACTTCAAGGATTTGAGTCTTGTTTTCTCAGTGATTTTTTCATAATTCCTCTTTGGGAATTTAAGAGTGATTTTTGTGCAAATATAGGATGTCTAATATATAGCAAGACTGTAAATATAAGTAATGACTATCTTACTTTTGGTGTTCATGGGTGTATAGTTCTGGTTGGCACACATGCAAATTTTCGGACAATCGCTTCACAATTCAGGGAATTTGCATGTGACCAATTAGAACTATACTTGTATATTTTTAGGGAGAGGACTTACAAAATGTTGGTAAAACTTGTTGCCCAATCCCTTTTCGTTTTATTGAATAAAATATGTTTAAACTAAATTAAACTTGTATATATACATAAAGACCAAAAGTAAGACAGTCATTTTTAGCTCACCTGGGTGAAGCTTAAGTGAGCTATTGTGATAACAGGCTGTCTGTCTTCCAGCGTAAAATTGTTACATTTTGACATCTCAGAAACTGAAGCACATAATTTCTTTAAACCTTATAGGAAGCAAATACTCAAGGGCTTCCTTCAAACTGTCCAATAACATTGTTTGCAACTCAGGTGAGCGATTTGGCCCCCTTGGGCCTCTTGTTAAAATAAATTTTCTAAAATAAAGTACACTTAACTCATAAACAATACAGTTGATGTAGTATTGCAAACATGTTGTTGTGCTGAAAAGAGTTTCATTGTTTCATTGATTTAACTGTTACAGAAGAATGACAGAAAACATACCCTGGCTGAGATTATGCTGTACAGAAATGATTGGTTTCCAAAGTCACTGTTCGGAACACAATATTTTGATAGGCAATCTAATGGTGGTATCCCAGCGTCCAACAACAAGTGCAATTTAACTTTTGTTGAACCAGTAGTTGATATGGACAGGTAAAATGTGAAACTTTTTAATTTATTTAAAACATTTACATAACTTATATTCCCCTGGTGCTGTTATATACAATCGCTGCAGTGTGTCCATACCTTTTTGAAAATTCATGAAGCTTTTTTAAATCAGGCTAATATAGAGAAAAATAAACTTTCTCTTGTGAGCTCTGTTGTCTGCTGACTGTAATTGGAATTTTCGACTGTATGTCAAGGTTCAAAGTTAATTTCAGACTGTATGGCATGGTTCAAAGTTATTTTCTGACTTTCTGTCAAGGTTCAAGGTTAACTGTATGTCAAGGTTCAAAGATAATTTCTAACTATATGTCATGGTTCAAAGTTAACTGCATGTCAAGGTTCAAAGGGAATTTCTAACTGTAGGTCAAGGTTCAAAGTTAATTTCAGACTGTATGTCAAGTTTCAAGGTTAACTGTATGTCGAAGTTCAGAGATAATTTCTGATTGTATGTCAAGGTTCAAAGTTAATTTCTGACTTTATGTCAAGGTTCAAAGTTAACAGTATGTCAAGGTTCAAAGATAATTTCTAACTGTATGTCAAGGTTCAAAGATAATTTCTAACTGTATGTCAAGGTTCAAAGTTTACTGTATGTCAAGGTTCAGAGATAATTTCTAACTGTATGTCAAGGTTCAAAGTTAACTAGGTCAAGGTTCAAAGGGAATTTCTGACTGTATGTCAAGGTTCAAAGTTAACTGTATGTCAAGGTTCAAAGGGAATTTCTAACTGTAGGTCAAGGTTCAAAGGGAATTCTTGACTGTTTGTCAAGGTTCAAAGTTAATTTCTGACTGTATGTCAAGGTTCAAAGTTACTTGTCAGTTTTGCAGGGGAACTAGAAGCTGCATCCTTGACTAGCACTACAGTGGTGATATTTGTCCCTGAGCATCATGTTTAGGGCAGTTCTATTGTTGACAAACTCAATGAGACAAATGTTTACAGTATTTGAATTAAATTGAAATGAAATAACCAGACTGAATGCCATATATTTCTTACCTATGTTTATTTTTATTATCTCTACATTTCAGATGCCAATCAACTTGCTTCAATATGGAATCTACATAGTTCAAAATGTAATGGAAATGGACACTATAATAGACTTCAATTTTATAAACTCTTAATTTTATCTTTGTTGAATGTATAATTATTGACACTTCTACAGAATTTTAATTTATATATTTATATATTAAAGTATTTTAATTTCACTTTTAAGTATTAAATTGTAAGATAATCAAAGTAATGAATAGTTAAAACATTATCTGTTATTGAAGATGAAATCATGAATAAACTTTTTATTGGTAATAAAACATGCATCTTTTTCAACTCATTCTTTTCAACTAGATAGGAATTTCATGAAATGCAAATGTTTGCAAAAGGAAAGAGCACAGAATACAGAGATGATATAACAGACTCATAAGAAATGATACTAAATGATTAGCCTTAATCTGTCGTAAAACATATGTTCAGATCCAAGATTGCCTTATATTGTGTGTGAACAGAACCCAGATGGTCATTTCTTAAATAAACTTTGTTTCTTAAAGATATTTCAGAAGATACATTAAGGAAACAAAAAAGTTGGTACAACATGCAAGGACCTTGAGTTTCGTACACAAAAAAATTCCAATGGAGAAATACATATATGATAAAGAGCCTTGGATTCTAATTACTTGCATTCATTCGGAAAGTCCATGTGTTTAAATGAACGTATCTTTTTATATGATGACCTAAACGTATAATAAACGTACGTTTTACTCTTCATGTTATGACCCAAACGTATAACGAAAATATGGTTAACGTACGTTTAACGTGAATATTGAAACGTACCTGAAACGTATCGGGCCCTTTTTTACGTTGAACGTACGTTTGTGAACTCAAGGTAAACGTGCGTTTAACGTATGATTATCATACGTTGCATTTTTTCCAGTGTACAAAGAGACCAGTAGTGGAAAAATGAGGGTTGACTGGCAGGATTTGCTATGGAACCACCCCATAGAATCACATTGACCGGAAATGACCTTTAGGTAACCATTGATGACCCCTATACCTAGTCTGAACCCCAGGGTTTGACCAGATGTACCTGTATTTTACAGCCTGAAAAGAGTCGTGGTCCTTGGGTGCAAAATCACAAGGTATCGGAAGTATACCCGTCCGTGTGAGGTCTCGAAAAGTAAATTACAGCCCGGGGGGTTTTCGGGGTCATTAAGTGCAAAATTATAAAGTTATCGAAAGGGCAGCAGCAGCAAAAGCAGCAGCAGCAATGTAAAGGTTACAATGGTTACTAAAAGGTCATTTCCGGTCAGTGTGGTTCTTTAGGGTGGTTACATAGTAATATTTGCCGGTCAACACTCGTTTCTCCATTATACTCAGACCTACCAAAAAATGTAACACAAATGACAATACATGTATATAACTAGAGGAGGAACAATGTACATCCGGCGCCGACTCAAGATGGTGAACTCCGCTTTATAATATCAAATAATGTGGTTATCCGGATTACTTGCGCACAACCCTCCTACGTACCCGGAGACTCCCATTTTTTCTTTCAATTTATCAGAGACAATGATTTTACCAGTGCACCTTAACTCTCATATAAGTAACACCGATCCCTGTTTTATATTCCTTCATCATGCTAGATCATTTCCGAGACGTGCATACTAACATTTTTATATAAATTGCACAAAAGTAAATAAAATAGATGAGAAGATTCTGACTGATCATTCTCATCGTTGACAGGAGAGTCATGACGTCACGATAATGACGTGGATGAGTATGTCATGGAGGGATGGGAGATTGTCATGGGACAGGAAGTCTTATGGAGATATTCATAAACTCAACATTCCTCCTTTTCAAATTTGGGTCCCTGATGTCGTTTTGATGAGCAGGTAAACTGATCTCGCCATTAGACTACATTGTTCGGGCTTCATCTATATTGTGATCTGTTAATTTCAACTTTTCGTTGTTATTCCTCGTCTCTCCAAACTTTGGTATGGAGGTTGTTTTAGACCATGGAGTACAGATTATCTCTCAATCATTTTCAGATTTGTCGATTCTTGTAGTACATTATTTGAAATGGAGATTACTTTTTTTGACAAAAGAGGAACCTTAGGTTTTTTTTATTTTCTTAAGCTACAAAAATTGGTATAATTACCGATTTCATTTCAATTATTTCAGAGTGGACTCCTTCGCGCCCCAATTTCCAGACAGGCTCGTAGCAACAATTAAGCACACAGGTGACGTTTTCCTGGTCACGCCGTCCGAATTCAAGACGAGGTGCACGCCTACAGACGATCCCTCCGTGGTGACATGTCCCTTCAAATTCCAGTCTTGGACCTACGACGGAAACGAAATAGGACTTACCGCTAGACAAGAGGGACTAGACATGAATGATTATGTTGAAAGCCCCGGATTGAAAGTTATAAAACGCGATACGAAGGTAAACGAATGGTTCTATGAATGTTGTCCGGAGGAACCGTATCCGGATGTTATGTTCACCATAGATGTCAAAGTTGACGCTTCGTCAGCATCCGGGAAACTTTTGATTAGTATATCGAGTTTGAGTGCGTGTTTGTTTCTCTTTTCGAACTTATCGTTTTGATTTTCGTAAGAGATATTGCATTGTGTCCATTAATAAGCCGCTCTCAAATGCTATTTGCTCAAGATAAGATCTTTTGGAATGCATTTTTAAAGACGTTTTTCATTAAATTGGTGTTTCCTATTGTGCGTTTACTAGTATATATGTTGTTATGATAGATTTATTTGATTTTTTTTTTTTTTTTTGGTGCTTATTCTCTGATTAGCTTATTAGAAATTTGAAGTTTCAAAGACTTAAATCATAAATAAAACTCTAAAACGTTAAAGAAGATCCCCAGTACGACCCATCGGCAGCTATATATCCTTCAACAACCACTAGGTTGGCCATTCACCGTAGCTGAGCAGGTAGTGTGGCTGTCCGGATTATATATGTACTAAACCATCGTTATTATAGAGAGTAATTGTTCCATTCACACAAAGTTCTCATTGTACGACCATGAGCCATTCAAACCCTCTGTGAAATGAACATAAAACTACATTACTAGGTATATAGAGACAATGATTAGCTTATTAAGAAACGAAGTGTCAAAGAGTTATATATCTTAGACATGAAGCAATTCTTATAAAATCTTAAAGGTACGAAATAAAGGATCTCCATTACAAACCATCGGCAGCTACATCGTTCAACGGCCACTAGGGGGGGGGGGGGGCGGACAGGGGGGTACATCTCTCCCCCCTCCCCTTCTCCCTCTCGCTCCTTTTCACCCTTCCCTTACCTCCCTCCTCCTGCCTCCCTTTCTCCCTCCTCCCGCCCCCTTGTCTCCCTCCTCCCGTCCCCCTTCCCTCCCTCCTCCCTCCCCCCTCTCTCCCTCCTCCCGCCCCCTTTCTCCCCCCTCCCTTTCACCCTGTCCACCCCTCCACTAGGTTGGCCATTCAACGTAGAGCAATTGGTGTAATTATCCGGATTACACGTTAACTAAACTCTCGTAATTACAGAGAGTAATTATTCCGTTTACACAAAGCTCTCACATATTATGATGAACTATTCAAACCATCTGTGTAAAAGTATACAAATGTGCATTAAAGTACATTGAGGGTTTGCCACATCAATTACAATTCAACCACCTTGCAACCGATGGTCAAACTGTCGAATTTTTTGTCAAAGACCTATTCAAGAAAGGAGGGATGATTTCCAACTGGACTCGGTTGTAACACCGACAGCAAAACACTGACATGCGGAAACACAGAGTGGTGTAGAGAAAACAAACGGACAAACAAGATGTTACATGTACTATTGGGTTACGATGTCAAGGTACTCTGAGGTCACAGGAGCACGATGTCACGCGGGTCTACAATCGCATCCTACTTTTCCTACCTTTAATTCTATGTTTATTTTATGTTACTTTAAAGATTTAGTAGAGGTGCGCAAATCATAAATTTGTTTGTATAATAGATAAATTCCGAGAAATCTGCTGTTCGAGCGGGACTGCCTGAATTTCTAAATGGATAGTGAAACTCCTTGAAGAGTATTAAAGTGAAAGTAGAGACGTGACGTTTATCAATGAGCGTTGTGGCGCCGAGCTTCTGTGTCTGAGATGCAATTTAAATAAAGAAAAAAGGTGAAATCTTAATTCCTTCTTTTTATTAAGAAAATACAGTGCATTTATGTACAAACGAAGTATTAACAATTATGGTGGCATATGGCGTGAAATGAATAATGATACAAAATGAAAATTATGCATTCATAAAAAAAATGTGAACATAATGAATGAAGACATGAATTTATTTAGAGTTTACGTGGTGAAATGAGTGCACAGCATGTAAAATCAGCAAAATGGTTCATAGCACTACGAAAGAAAATTGTGTCAAATGTTACTACCACAATTATTTTAGATATATGTACAGTTATACGCTCGACTAAGCTCGCAATAAAGTGTTTTGGGGTAATATATCATACTGTCATTTGTGGGACTTGCGCATGCGTCGATTCAGTTTCCGCATCCGTCAGTATAACAATTTTGCATTTTCAAAGAGACAAAATGTCGAGAATCTGACAAAAGAAATAAAAAATCGTTGACTATCCTTTCCGGAGGCAACGGGGACAGCATTCCCACGGCAAACGCATTTTGAAGTGATCTGGACAACGTAAAGACGGACAGACGTACGTAATGAACATGATGACGCCATCGCGGCATTTGAACTCTTTGCAAGGCGTCACGCCATCCTCCTGTATGATATCACCGTCCTCATAGAATTGTCCGTTTCTATAACAATTATCTGTAAAAATGAACAAAAAAAATCAAGAATAGTAGCATTTTCATAATTTTTTTTCAATTTTCATACCCCACCAAACATTGGCTGGGTTATATAGTGATACAAATGATTTTTTTTCATGTGATCTTCTGGGGAAAAATTATCTTTATGAAAATATTTTTAGAATTCTAGGAAATAAATATTTTCATATGAATTATGATACCTTTAATGTTAAATAGACGGAAGAGATGCAATTATTTTGTTTTCATCATATAACTAACATTTGCCTTCATAATTAACATATTAATGTCATCATAAATTTTGTTACTTTCTACCATTAAGCGTTCGTTGCTTCCCAGAGAGTATAGTCATTCATAAAATCTACTGAAAAAAGTTCGTTATGCCCCTAGCTGAAAGATCATGGTGCCCCTACAGTGGCGGATTCATGGGGGTGCGGAGGGGCGCCCGTCCGCCCCCCCCCCCCCCCGGGCACTGACCCAAAATTTTCCAAAAACAGGTCTATTTTGGCCCATTTTCAGTCAAAATTCGCCCCTTGACAACCCCCCCCCCCCCCGGCAAAGGGGGCGCTGGATCCGCCACTGCCTGAGTTCACTGACAATATTACTGCCTCAACAACCTCAAGATTTTCTTTCTCGATTGCAGGCATGAAATATGAATTTGATTTTATTTTACTTGCAGTTGTTTTGCTATGTGATGATTATTCTTATTTCTATGTAAAAGTCGTGATTCTATAGTTTTTTGTTTGCTTTTTTATTTATTTATTTTTTTTTTTTTTTTTTTTCTATTTATTATTTTTTTTTTCCTTCTTCTTCTTCTTCTTCTTTTGATTTGGCTTTTTTTTTATCCTTGTGTTTTTTTTTTCCGATATGAAAAATGATAATAAATGTCAGCATGCAAAGAAGCATGGCAACATGCCAAATAATCATGTAACATGCAAAATTCTTCAGCTACTTGTAAAGTGGCAACCATCCGACGTGTATAAAATTGTTTTCCTCTTTGTTTGACGAATTTCGAATGCAATACAAGCGATTTATTCAACTTGAAAATCGACAACATCATCTTAGCATGCATATGTCGACAATGTAATATTTCATGTCGATATAATATTAACGTAATTATCTAGCATGCCATCATACTATCTTACATTTTGGCATATTCTTTTTGCATATAGAAGCAGAAAAAAATCATTGAAATAATTTCGAAAGGTATAAACATGCAGAAAGCAAAATCATACTGCAGCCATGCTCTCTATAGCAAATTCAAAGCCATGCGTAACAAAGCTTATAGTAGTGAAGTTTAAATTTTACCAGCATGGAATCGCTTCTTTCTCAATCCTAACAAATTGTGAAAAACAATATAATTTAAAATAACAAAGGAAGAAACGTTCTTTAGGGTACAAAGGCTTGTTTTTTTTTTTGTTTTTTGTTTTTTTTTTTTTGGTTTTTTTTTTTAATTGAATGTTACGTTAGAATTCGAAATGTTCACAATAAACTTAATGTTAAAAAGAATGACGTATATTTTATTCTCTAACTATTAAAATGACAAAAATAAAATGTTGCGCAACATATTTTTTAGGCCTCGATCTTCCGATATATCGAAGAAAGAAAAAAATCGTAAATTTTCATACCCTCGCAATTATACAAAAAGGAGAATATAAAAAATATATAATGAATCTCAAACTACTTACTTTGAGCTTCGCTGATGTCAACAAATAAAAGTAGGAAAAATAAGAGCAGCATTGTCATCCTTTGCAAACTTCCTCGGAAATATTAGCTCTCGTGTTGTGGAGGCGATTTCAGTCTTTTAATGCTCCAGTCACCTTAAGAGACAAGGAAATATCAGAGAATCTATAAATACTTCTGTTGTCCTTCAAGGCTGTCCGTTTTGCATCGTTAGTATCTTACTAATTAGCTTGATATTTTAATTGGAAATAATTTCCATATGATACGTCATTCCGGGAGCATATACGAAATGTCAGGGAACGAAATAGTCATTTATTGTCATTTTTTTGAGTTGCAAGTGAGAAAAACAACTCCAAAAAGTGAAGAGTTATTTTGTTTAGAACTTGAACGATATTCTCATAAACAAATAAACATTCTTACCTTTCCAAACTTACTAAAGAATATGTCCTTTGCGGTTAAAATTCAGACAAAAGAATTTTTCAAAAAACTCAAAAACATATGTTGTCTATCAAGAAACGTTGGCATGGGGTTAAGGTTCGAATTATACCGCACGCGACGTTTCTCCGGAATAAATATCAATGAATTTGATATATAAAAAGATTATTGACAATAATTCATTGATGACACTAGGTTATCGGCGCCGAGATGGCATTTTGCGGGACATTTACTATTGTTTATGTGTAACTCCCAAATACCACAACTATATTTTTGTAAAAGTCGGCATGTCTCACATAATTGGTCTACTTTATATACATATACTCAGAAATAATAAGATTGATTCAAAGTTTCTTTGAAATTCACATCAAGTACCTTTTTGACTTCAACTAAACAGTATTTATATTTCACAGTATTTACGAAATGATTATCATGATAATGTTGTGTTGCACCACTCAGTTTTCTTTTTTGATAATAAAAAATTGAAGTAGGTTCTGGTTACATGATTTGGTTGCATAAAGTTTAAGTGCGTAAGTCTGTCAATCTGTTGATACGTCTGTCTGTCTTTTAAATTTTGTCAGTAAGTATACAACTATTGAGTAGTAGTGATGTAATTCACAATTTGCCATTCTTGTGGCGTGGCATTTCTTTGATACCAAACTTGGTCTTGGTCCACTTTGTACCAAATTGATCATAATATCCGATTGATGGGTGGTACACAGCCAATTGTGCCTCACGTGAAATTCATATGATATTTGCATGAAATTTACGCAAAAGTTCACATGAAATTTATGTGAAATGAGCACGAACATGAAATTTACATGAAATTTTTCACATGAAATTCATATGAAGTTTCTGACATGAATTGCATGTAAAGCCAATTTTGCATGAAGGTCACAAAGAAAAATTCATGTAAAATTAATGTGAAGTAAATTTATGTGAAATTCATGTGAATTTTTTTCACATGGATTTTATGTAAAATTTATATGAAATTCACATGAACTTTCATGTGAAATTTACATGATGCTCATTTCATATGAATTTCATGTGAGGCACAATTGGCTGTGTATAGGGAATTCATACTTTATATGTTTGTTACATTAGGAAAAAATCGTGTACCAAATATTTTGAAATTTTGACCTTGGAATTAAATATTCTGAAAATTTCAGTCATATCCATATCTCTTTAAAATTTGATAATCCCTCTTTTATACGAAAGCCTACTGAGCTCAAGTTGTAGTTAAGAAAATGATTTTTTCGCGTTATAACGCGAAACTTACGCGTTATATATATCAAACAAAGGAGGGGATCTCCAACAAAACCAGGTTGCAGCACCCACAGCAAAACCCCAAAACACCCAAATTGATGCAAAAACACAGAGCAGACAAGCACAGGAAGAGACGCAAGGGGGACAAGGAACGTCAAAGCACAACATAAAAACATCAAACAGAAAGGACTACACATAAACCAACGAGACCAATGGGCTTCCACTTGAGCTAAATAGGCTTTCGTACTTGTATGCTAAAATGCAGGAGCCATCAGTGTTCCAGGAACACATTTTGTTCAAGATAAAAAAAATGCCATTGTCTCACAGCTAGACTCTCATTTGTCTTTCGAATGAGCAAAGTAGAAAAAAGGGGGGGGGTATACCGTATAACCAGAAATTTTCGCGAGTATAAAATTTCGCGATGTCATGGTAAAATATGGTGTCTTTATTTTGGCGAGTACAGTTTTTTTTTGCGATTCCGAAATTACAAGCAAATATGTACATATGACTTCACTGTTTTGTACCTTCCATTATTGAAGTATAAGTTATTTCTATCATAAGAATACACTCGATTTACTTCGCTTTATGTTTAATCAGGTTATGTGAAGAATGACACGTGTACAATAAAAACAAAATGTCACTGATATACCAATTTATCACATGATACACCCATTAAGCAGTTTCATAAAGCCATTTCATAAATATATGATATGATAACACGTTACATATCGCTCTGCTTGAATGCGATTGGTCAAGTTTGGAACCTTATCACATAAACCTTGACAAATGTGACCTTTCAAATATCGGTCAACTGTTAAATTCAGAGCCGGAGTCAATATCAATTATTAAAATTGTTGTTGTTGAATTAATTCTTGCATTAAAATACATTTCAAAATTGAAATACGTTTCTCTTACGCACAGAATATCTTTTCGATGGGGACACTACTTCTCATGGCGTAGCAGACGAGTCCATGATCACGGCGTGGTTCGCCTCTATAGTGATTTCACGTTAGAAATACACATTATAAGCAATATCATGTGATAAAAAGAATCTCAAATGAATTTTCATTTCATACGATGTATTATGAAACTCGTTGTCCGTTTTATATCCCCTCGCCAAGGTTCGGGGATATAAAACACACAACTCGTTTCATAATACATCGTATGAAATGAAAATTCATTTGAGATTCTATATTTATGGTATACCTTATCCTTATCTTAGCGATTCCAAATCACTCGCGAATATAGCGAAAATTAGTATATCGCGAAAATTCCTGGTTATATGGTATTATAATAATAATGTGTTCTAAATTTAACGAAAAATAGAGCAATGATATAAACAACATGCATGGCAATGATGATATGTTGATTTATACATAAAACAAAGTGCCAAGTCAAATGTCCATGTTACACAAAACATGCTGTCTTTATTGCCCTTAATTACCTAGGTGACATTTTCACGGCTACGAGAGAAATTATTACCGAACAGAACTGCCTGTGTGTTCCACAAATAGATGGCTTGTCTGATTTGGTAACGGTGCATCCATGGTCAGAAATAATCGAGGGAATGATAATGCAAATTGGGGCGGGAATCTTTCGTAAGATATAAAATATTGGGAAGAATTTGACCTTTCTTTATGTATTGTTGTTGTTTTCCAAAATTGATTTGATATTTTGATACTGAATAATGGAAAATCTGATATTTGTAAGATGTGCCCTTTCAATAATCGATACAGCTTTTAAATTTATAAATAAATAAGGCAGATGGATAAATATATGTTGTTTATGAATAAAGAAATCTATCATATCTTTGCAAAATTATGTTTCTGTCGTTAGAAAATTCTTACAATGAAAGATTGTCATTAAAATATTATTTGGACAAGAGCCATGATAGAGTCTTATCTTCACAGTTAGCTTCCAATACTAGAACCTAAAATGTAACTACATTGTAAATAAAGCTGTAGAGTTCAGAAACAATTCCAACGCTCAAGAATAGAATGATACATTTTTGTTATTTATTTTTCTTATGTTAAAAAGTTGCCCTATCATCAAAATTACAGGAAGTTTTACACATATGGCTCGATCTATCCTTGAAATAGTTTTTGGCCGAGTAGGTCATTTAGTTTCACTTCTGAATGATAGTTTGAGGTCGCTTACCCTACAAACTACTTGAAATGTAGAAAATTCAGTATGAGGGAGTACTGTGATTTTAGAAGGCACCTTAGACTGATTTGACTATTTCGCATATTTGGTATAGGAACAAACTCTGTAACGAATTTATCATGCCAAGAACCATTTTGTAACATTTTCTGTGTAATTTTTGACGTCGACCTAATTCGGCGTCAAAATAGGACATCACGTGACTGTCATACTGCGACGTCATTGGCTGAATTAAAGTATGACTGATGAGGATTCATTATCCGAAACTTGCATGTCTGACGCATCGCTTAATTTTTATTCTATTTTATTCCATTTTTCCAAGAAGGCTGCCATAAGCCCTTTTCACATAACTGCGTGACTAGCATTTTGTGGACGGCAAGTACCGACTTTCATGACGTCACAGTTAAAAAGTGATTGTCCTTGACGTCATATTGCGGGAACTGTTCTTATTTTGCGGTCCAAAACAACTGGACCGCAGTTATGTGAAAAAGGCTTATTCTGACAGCAGAAATGCACGTATACAACATTCATTTACTTTGGTTTGCAGTACAACTGATGAGGTTTCAATTATCTTTGGTTATATTTGTTCAGAAAATGATTTTGGACTCTTCGTTTTACGTCTGTATTCTTAGAAAATCATATTCATATTTACTTACTCAGCTATCCTGGGTTTTGAAAATAGATTTTCCTCTTTTTTTCTTCTTTGTCTAGTACTGTGCATCTAGATCTAATGACCCCTATGCCCTTTTCTCCTTCATCTGTTAATATCTACTTCCAGATTATGCAAAACATCATGAATTTTAATTATAATTATCCATGTTTTTTTTTTCAATGGTAAAAAGTTAACGGACAGGGCAACGAACGAGCACGTAGATAATGACTTTAAAAGACAATGGCTAAAGTTCATTCGCGGGGGAGGGTTTCATGTATACAAACATAAGCAATAAAAGTCATCCCTTATTTTTCGCGGGGTGTTGACAGGGAAAGAATGGTGTAAATTTGCCCTCTGATGTGTCCAGGAAACTTCAAATTCTGGCGTCGGAGGCCACGGTTTGTGAACATTGATGCTTTTCATTGTCAAAAATATTCTGGGAAAATTAATCATATTGCATTTCTGTGTTATATCACACTTTTATAGTCTTGTTTTGTTTTGTCGTGATTTTATTTTTGGGTTACAGCCATTTATCATTGTGTATGAATCATTCGGAGTACTGTTGACCAGGAAATAAAAGAAAGAAACAGTTATCATATATAACTATTTAAGTAGTTAAAAGAACCTATGTCTTAAAAAATCAAATTTTTTTGTTGGTAGTTGAGAAAAATATGACTCAGAGTCAACATTTAGAAAAACTACCAATCGTTTCCAAAGTTAATGATATGTACAGATATGCTTGCATAAATTTCATGAAAAGGGGATTTCTGAAGATCTTGATTTTCGAATTCATTATGAGTATAGAGCGGGAAATACATTTCATGTCATTTTATGAAAAAAAATTTATATAACGCAGTGTAGGAATTAAAAACGATTCCTTTGATTTTAGATATTTTTTTTTAAATCTGCCCAAAAAAAAGGGGGGAATATTTGCACATACCAAACAATAGTTCATTACCTGCAATCATTGGGCGCGCTTGATTGGACTCCATTTGGAATGTCAGAATTGAATTCTGGTCATTCCAAGAATTTTTCCATTTGAGTAAGAACGATGTGGATGGAATTTTAAATGGCCGTCGACAAAATATCTTTTGTAATTTTATATAATGAAATAGAAATAAAGCTCATTTTGTTGACTTTTAATATGTATAGTAACTGCAACTTTTCATTTAGTTTTGTAAATGTATAACTGTGAGTAAGGTTGCTTGTTCTTAATTTGTTGTTGTACATGTATCGCATATATTGGAGATGAATCAACTATCCTCCTTTTTAGAAAAAAAGATATTTCACCTTAATACAACAGAAAATATCCATGAAGAGAATATTATACGATTTAATCCCTTCTGAATAAATGCTACTGTAACAGCCTTTGTAAAGAGAGACTGCAGTCACATATAAAACCTAAAAGACTGCTTTGCCGCCATCTTGTGACGTCAAATTCCGTTCACACCACATCCTAAGTTTGAACAGACAGAGCAGTGCCGGATCGAATCAAATCCCAGTGCACTTGATTGGAATTCCGCAAATTCTGATTGTTCTTTCTGCCAATCGAGCACTCCCATTGTGATAAAATGTCAAAAAAGTTAATAATATGTTTATTCAATAGTCCATTTTCCAGAAAATATTGATGACCGTTTTAAGCCTTGCTTTTATATGCACAGACACCAAACATCACATCATTTGGCAAAATTTTTAATTGTGACGTCATATTTGATCGCACTGACTTTATGCGTTGTCATTTTTTCTATTATGACGTCACAATGAAAATATCGCCAAATTTTGTGATGTCTGGTGTCTATCCGCTCAATGAATATACTGGAATTTCAGCTATTCAAAGATCATAATACTCGCAAAAAGTCGGTCGAGACCAAAGTGAAATAAAAGACTTCATGTCATGATGACCAACAAAAATTCCTATCAAACCACATCAAAAACAATAAATGTTATTGTGACCTACGATACGCCAACCATATGACGTCATAATTCGTCATTCAGTGCGTCATTCTAACACATCGGCCATCCAATCGATGTCAGTTCTCTGCCAACTTCCCTTTTTCATTTCTTTTATTCTCTAGTCAATGATGCCCGTGTGTTTCACTTGTACACCTATAAGACTACCATAAATACGCCTCATGCTCTACTATGTTACTACTAGTAACTAGTACTAGTATATATATATAGTGTTCGAGCTTCAAGGACATACATGTACGTATAAATGTCACATGTCGTAATAAGTTTACCCTCAAAGTGTGTCCTTCATCGTGAAGTGACCTTTTCCTACACTAACTGTTGACCAACAATATGATTGTCATTCCTTGCAAGTTTGATATATAGACTGACAAATGATATGTGAAAAGTGTTATGTTTATACAACAATTGGGCTTCTATGGAGACCTCTGTTTATCCGGATTAGTGGGAGGGTTGTGCGCATGTAATCCGGATAACCGCACCATTTGCTAAAAACAGATGGTCGTCCAAAGTCGGCGCCGGATGAACATTGGTCTCCTTCCGTTTATGTGTTGTCATCAATGTTATATGTTTCTGTACGTCTGTTACGATTGATTTGTATGATGTTCTTGTGAATATTGCTGTCTCTTTTTGCGGTTTGTAGTTTTGTCTGATGTCATTTATGTGTCACTTTCGTGTGGGTTTGTTTCGCAGGGTGAGTGCAGGGTGGTCATGCTGTAGATCGTTGAATTTCCCTTTTTTTACCAAACAGACAAACGGACAAGTCGTACAGACGGACGCTGCAAAGATGTAGAAAATCATGTTGATACGTGTACTCGTCAAGCAATAAAATTATCATTTGAAGCTTGACAAAAACAAGATAGGGATACGAAGATGGAACGGTATACATAGGGCTCAGCATACTCCTCCAAAATTGACAGCATGATGAAAAATGTTGTTTTCGAAGTTATATGTTCAGACAACAGGCTTTAGAGTGAATTTTGTGCATGCTGTTGCAATAAGGGGATCCCTCGGTCGTATTGGTACACTTGGCAAAAAAAAACCCCACATTCATATTTAAAGGCAAATTTTGAAGATATGCAGAAGATTGAAAAAAAGATATTCCAGAGGGAAAGGATGATATAACGAAAAACACAAACACTCAAATACACAAATTTTCTGCCTCTTTGCCTTTATCAAGTGTAAAACAATATTCATTCACATTTTGTCGTATTTTACGTTTGATATTTAATGCCCAAGGGGCCGAAAATATGTGTGTATATATAAATGAGTGTTTGTGTTATTATTTGAAGATACTCAGAGTAGCTTGGTCAGTGTTGTTGTTGATTGGAGAGGGGGATAGCTTTCATCAGATGATACTAGATCCCTAACCTCTGACATTCCAACCCCCTCCGCCCAACCTCTGACACTCCAACCCCCTCCGCCCAACCTCTGACACTCCAACCCCCTCTGCCCAACCTCTGGCACTCCAACCCCCTCCGCCTAACCTCCGACACTCCAACCCCCTCTCTGCCCAACCTCCGACACTCCAACCCCCTCCGACCAACCTCTGACATTCCAACTTTCTCTGCCCAACCTCTGACACTCCAACCCCCTCTGCCCAGCCCCTGGCGTCACTCCAACCCCATTTGCCCAGCCTCTGACACTCCAACCCCCTCTGCTTAACCTCTGACACCCCAACCCCTTCTACCCAACCTCTGACACTCCAATCCCCTCTGCCTAATCTTTGACACTCCAACCCCCTCTGCCCAACCCCTGACACTCCAACCCCCTCTGCCCAACCTCTGACATTCCAAACCCCTCTGCCCGACCTCTGACACTCCAACTTTCTCTGCCTAGTCTTTGACACTCAAACTTCCTCTGTCAACCCCTGACACTCCAACCCCCTCTGCCCAACCTTTGACACCCAAACCCCTTCTACCCAGCCTGTGACACCCAAACCCCCTCCGCCCAATTCTTTGAGGCATATACATCAAAACATGAAATTTAGATGAGTATTCATGTATATCCTGAATTACTGTTTATATGAAATATCGAAAAAGCACGAGAGATGCACGGCAAAATATCTAAACAAACATGAAAGATGTTTTATCCAAAACTATTTCTTTCTCCTTAATGTGTGCTGTCTGACAGTTACGCCGCGTACCTTTGTTACGGGGCTGTTAAACAGAGGGGACAGGGCAATAAATGTCATATTGACTAGACACTTCCAACTCGAGGTACGATGGAAGTGAATGAAAACATTTGAAACAACAGAGGCCAAAGTTGTCCTAGATAGCTTACATGAGGATTATCGACAGTATGTTCAATAATCTTGCAATGAATAAAAATTCAACATCGAATAGCCAGACTAACCTAAACCCTCTGGAGGACCTATGAGGGGATGGACAGGATGAAAGGGAGGGGGAGGAAGGGGTGGGAGGAGGGAGAGAGGGGGGAGGGAAGGGGAAAAAGGGGAGGGAGGGGGAGGAAGGGGCGGGAGGAGGGAGAGAGGGGGAGGGAGGGAAGGGGAAAAGGGGAGGGAGGGGGAGGAAGGGGCGGTAGGAGGGAGGAAGGGGGCGAGTAGGAGGAGGTAAGGGAAGGATGAAAAAGAGGGGGAGGGAGGAGGGGCGGTAGGGGGAGGTAAGGGGGTGGGAGGGGGAGAGAGGTACCCCCTGTCCGCCCCCCCCCCCCCACCTTTATCCATGGATTATTCATGGGTCAAAGAGTTGAAAAGATCGGTTTATTAAAATCTATTCATTGTATACAACTAAAAAATTGCACTTCACGGGGTTTTCCTTCATTATTATGCCAATAAGCATCTCATTTGAAAAGATAATTATACAAAGCAATATTATTCAAATGAAACTTATCTGCCATGTTTGATTGGACATTGCTTCAGGTGTATATATATGATTTCGATTTGATGAAATTCTGTTATCCTTTGAGCAGCGGTTGATTTGAAAAAAAAACGTTTTTTAAGGAAATTATACAAATTTTTAAATGTATCAAATTCTATTGGATTCTTGAATGAATCAATACAAAAACTACAATGTTGCAAAGAGGATATCTTAATTCTTCAACTGGCAATCAATTCCTATCATTCTTCATAGCCGAGATTTTTTATGAAATATTGAAATTTTCAAAAATTTGCATAATTTTCAATACTAGTAGTGTTGTACATCGGAAGGCCTTTAGGAATCGATAATCGGAAAATAATCGGAAAGTGTAAAACGATCGATTATCGATTTAAATCGGAAAAAGAATATTCCATGAAAAATAGAACATAAAAGACAGAAATTTTTATTTTGAGGGATAAAATTCAAAAAGACTTTGCTGAAAACAAAATATAAAGCATTCAATTTCAAAGTGTCTGCCTGTTTACAGGTAAGACAACAAGTAGCGGTTTATGTGACATGTAAAAAGAGGAAAATAAATTCCTCAACGCAAAACACCTTCCTGTTAGCGACAATCGATTGTAAAAAATTGAAATCGATAATCGGAATCGAAAGAGTTTTAGCGATCGACAATCGATTGTCGGCGACAATTGGTTCATCACTAATTTTCAAACGTCTCTGCCTTTCCTGGTAGGGATACTAAAGCCAGTCGGAATTTACATTCAGATTATATACAATTATTGACTTTTGATGAGGTCTACTCGTGACTATACAGACCTGGTCAGGTATTGGTTGACCGAGGCCGAAGGCCGAAGGCCGAGGTTAACCAATGCCTGACCAGGTCTGTATAGTCACGAGTAGACCGAAATCAAACGTCAATAACTGCTTTATTAAATTATCAGAATTTTATTAAAATTTGCATTGTAATAATACACGAAGTCAAAGATCCAATACTGCTTAAATCAACGCACGCGCTGGAATCGCGAATAGACCGCTTTGGAGCGTCAGCGGTCAACTCACTCTGAGGTACACTCTATCAAACAGCGTCTCCACCAATCAGAAATAAGCAAAATCGGCAATAATTTCTGATCATTTTATAAAGTAATCTATTGCCTTTATGGTAGGAAATGTCAAAGTTATATTTTTATACCATATATACTTAACGGAAACTGAGCATGAAAGTCATACGCCATACAGCAGATAGACTTTTGGTGCAAAACTGTTTTGAGTAGTAAATTACTACCAGTATTTGTGGAGAGGGTATGCTGAAAAACTTAAAAATTTGAAAAGTCTAAATATCGGAGTGAAAGAAGACTCTGATAAGACTTTTCAAATTTTCTTTTCAACATTTATTTATTTCAATAAAATATTTAATAAATTTATCTAAAGGTACCATACGTACACATGGTTGACTTCGAATTGCATGTCAAACATTCAATTGTAAAATCGTTATTATACGTATTTTTCTTTTTCTTCTAAATTTCTACAATCATCAATATTGATCAGCTCACGTCAATCCTAAACCGGAGAGCCCTAAATACTTAATAATTCAAAAGTAAAGTGAACTATATCTTCGAAACGTAAATTTAATTTTAAGGATGGATGGATTCCTGAAAATTGTAAGCACAAATCGGAAAATATGTTACGAATTGAAATACAAAATGAAACATGATACATTTCAGCATATTCTCTCATACATCCCCGTGAAATAGACATAGCATTGTATATATGCAAATGACACGGCTGTTTTCATTACTTCCCACTGAATTAAACTGCTTATTTTGTTCTTTACTTGTCATTCGCACGCCACTTTGTATATTGCAATCGAAATATGTCAAAACAGACATGGATCGCGCCGCCACAAATTCCTTTTAGAATGAAAGCCATTGCACCGCTCATGAGAGGCCTAAAACCTTCATTTCTCAGAATCTGAAAGCCACATTGGAGCGAGCCTTTGTACTTGGTAGGCTCAATAGAGCGCATTTGCATGCGCACTCTGATTGTATCAAATGGATATGCCACCAGTCCCGCCAGCAAAGCTGACGCCACTCCCACAGTGACCGATGAGACCACGGATGACATTGATTGACTGTTGACAATACCGCCCTTTAGAGTATCGTAAAAAGCGTAATAAAACGATCTATAGACGATGGTTCCGAGACAGGAGACAAAGAATCCCCTATAAATTCCCACAATGCCATCAGAGGCCCTTGTTTTCCGGTACACATCGATGATGCCTCTGAACTGTCGTTGCTGCTCTCCCTTTGAATCTGTTAATATGACGTCATTCGCCAGACGATTTCTGCAATAGCTCAAAGGGTACATAATCAGCAATGAAATACAAGAAGCCGCTCCACCCATGGCTATTTTCGTATATATACTGTCAGATCCGGAAAACAGCTGAAATTTCTCGAACTTTAGCAGTAAGCAAACCATGAGCGCATGTTGTGGTATTACTCCAATGCATGCTATCAAATTTCCTCTCCAGAAAGACAGAAACCCTTCCGTTCTGTAGGTACGTACTATACAGTCCCTGATGCCCTTGTATGGGTCAGTCATACGACCTGCAGTTATAATCTCACGCTGGGACTGTAGAAGGAGCTTGATTCTTTCGAAAGGAGCGTCTGCGACCTTTACCGCAATACCGGAAGCACCAGCGACGAGCATGTTTTCCACCAGACCAAATAGTCTACCACGTTTACTGGTACCAGACATCTACATAATAAAAAGTAAAAATGAAATTTGTGTATCAGAGCAAAAGACACAAAATAAAAATAGTTGAAAACTTTAGGCTAAACTGGCATTTATTGAATTATTTCATGCATGCAGACAATTTATTACAAGCGCAATACACCAGTAAAAATACATAATTATATTAATCCCTTTCCTAGAAAACTTAACAGTAAGGTTATTCCGTATCTTCAGGCCAAGGGACCTTTGCTGACATGGAGTTTATATTTATTCCTAGTGTAGTAGGGTAGGAAAAGATGTGCCCAGACCGGGGTTCGAACCCGGGACCTCTATACCTACAGGTAAGCAACTCTTACCACTGAGCAATCCGGGCCCATAAACTCGGATCTGCCGCACTAGATTTAACTTCAAGTACCTTTTTTTTGTGGCAGGGGGTTTGTTTTGTTTGTTTTTTGTTTTGTTTTTGTGTGTTTTTTTTTAAGCTTTTGGTAGACCTGAACAAACCTGCGTGTCCTCGGATACTTCTTAAAACGATTGTGGAATTTGAAAAAGCGTTACCTTATTAAAACCTTGGCGGTCTTATTTGAATAGTACTTGTGTTACTATCCGAGACACGTGACTGGTGCATTAAATTTGGTTTGAAATTTTCTTCAAAAAGGTTCGTGATATTTATACTCAAAATGTAAATATTTCTTATTTCATGCAAATATTTACGTCTAAATAGAGTGATAAAATATTTTTTACAATATGAATCTGTTAGCGTACTCAGGTTTTCAAGTGGTGTTTGCGCAAAAAAAAGGAATATATCTTGAAAAATAGGGCATTTTGGGACAAATCTAACATAATGTAGGGAAAGTATGCGGTCTTTTCATAACTGTAAATACTATATTTTGCAGACCTTATTGTGTAAAGTATATCATGTAAAGTACATTCTTACTTACTAACTCATGCTCACGACAATGTAACTCGAGCGCATGACTTTTTTAACTCGTGCGCACGACTTACTAACTCGTGCTGACGACTTACTAACTCGTGCTGACAACTTACTAACTCGTGCTGACGACTTACTAACTCGTGCTGACAACTTACTAACTCGTGCTGACAACTTACTAACTCGTGCTGACGACTTACTAACTCGTGCTGACAACTTACTAACTCGTGCTGACGACTTACTAACTCGTGCTGACAACTTACTAACTCGTGCTGACGACTTACTAACTCGTGCTGACAACTTACTAACTCGTGCGCACGACTTACTAATTTGTGCGCACGACATTTTGTCTTCATTCTATTGGTCAATCATCTAGCTGTCTACGACTTTGTAACTCTTGCGAATGAGAAAATCAATCGATAGAAAACTAGGATCAAATAAAATGGCGACAATTAATAATGATCATGCATGTATATTGAAATACTCTCGTCTATCAAAAGTACAGTGCATGATCATTATAAATTGTAGCCATTTTGTTTGATCCTAGTTTTCTATCCGTTGATTAATTCATTCGTACGAGTTACGAAGTCGTGGGCACGAGGTAATTGACTAGCAGAATGAAGACAAAAACGAGTTAGTAAGTCGTGAGCATGAGTTAGTAAGTCGTGCGCACGAATTACAAAAGTCGAGCGCAGGAGTTACAAAGTCGTTGACACGAGTTAAAAAGTCATGAGCACGAGTTACAAAAGTCGGCGCATGAGATACAAAATCATGTGCACGAGTTACTTAGTCGTGTGCACGAGTTACAAATTTACAAATTGTTTGCTATTTCGGAAACTTGCCATTTCACCTAAAAATATCATCGAAATTAAAGGAGGTTAACATCTTAGCATCATCCCGCCAATACTATTTTGAACATAGATTTTATTTGGTTATGCTACTGAATCGACCCTACAGGAAATTTAGAGCCGCGCACTCTCTGTCAAGTAAATGCAGAAATTAAAATTCTAAAAATAAAACCAGAAGGCGCTAGTGAAATTAATTTATGCTGCTTATAAAATAGTCGATTTGAAAATTTCCGAACCTAGAAATGTCCTTTCCTATGAACTTTTTTTGGTGATTCTTATGTATGGGATAGTACTGAACGATTCTAGCTTGGTTGCCACTCTGGCAACCTTGGGCAACTCTTTCAATCGGCGGAAATTCAAAATGGCCGCCAAATGCCTTCCATCAATAGATGAAATTAATTTTTTTTCTTTAAATATTAAGTGTGGCACATCAAATCAGGGGTTTTAAGGGTCAACAAACCCATTTCCGATGTCATTTTTACAATTTGAGTGCATTCAGGACTAAAAATTCAAGATGGTCGCCAAATTTTAACCTCAGTATGGTACAATGTGAATATTTCAATAACACGTTCGTGTTACACATCTTATTTGTAGTTGCAATTGTCCAAGAATACATTTATTTTGCTGTTTTGGTTGTTTTCAGCTAACACATGCTTCTAGGACAACTCTGCTTATCGGGGGAAATTCAAAATGGCCACCAAATAGTCTACTTCTACTGTGTAATAATAATTACGTGATATAGCAAGTGAAATCAGGGCTTTTAAGGGCCAAGAAATCCATATCTTGTGTCATTGTGCTTATTAGTTCATTAAAGGCTTAACATAAAATGACTTCTCACTTCGTTTTTCACATTTCGTTACGAATAATTGTGGTGCATCTTATTTGTGATCCCAAGGGTGGTATAATCCATGTCTAATTTCCTTTTGTCGATATGAGCTTACAAATGCTCTTTATTCATAGATTGCACATGCTCAAACCAAAAAAGCGAAGAAAAATTTTTTATTATAGATAAAAATAAATTGCAAATATTGTATGTTTTAAGAAAGGGGGGTAAGAGTCGACCTGATGCAAGAATCTACATAATAGGGCTCTGAATTGTCAAAATATCATGTAAAATACTTAAGTGATCGTCCTATTTGAAAGTCTGCAAAATGAATTCAGAGGAGCAAAGTTCTTCCAGGATTGACTGCATGATCTGTATTATTGACATAGATCATTTTCCCTGTCATTGTTCTTTTGACGTATGTTCTTTTTGTGTTCTAGATTCATTTCAAGCTGGTCACACTGACTACGTCTTACTCTTCAACCAAATACTCTCTGTGTTGTAAGAGAACATTTGGAATGAAAACCTGTATAAGATATAATATAGAAGCAACCTTCATACTGTACAGAACAGAAGGAGAGTGCTAACCCTGTTACTATTGAGCAGCCTTCTTTACATATATAGAAAAATGCATTCTATGCACCAGACATGCACGATTCAGACAATGAATGCTCATTAGTGTGTTACTTCCAGCCAAAATGATTCAAAGAAGCATAAATACCTAATGTTGTTTGCCACATTTGAAGACATTCTAAAGTTCCATTTTAAGTATCAATAGCTAGGATAGAGATGCATTCAAGCAGGAGATGCTTACTCTTCCTGGGCACCTGGTCTCACTCCCATATCGGGAGTTAGCTTCTTTTCATATGGTGGAGGTTTTTGTTTGTTTGCTTTGGTTTCTGTTTTATCCTGATTTTGTATGCCTTCGGTTTTGTGCTGTATACAGGGATATGTTCATTATCCATATTTGTCATGCAAGGTTCAGAATGTCATTGAAAAATGGTACATGTCATCATTAACGTTATACATAAATATAGTAGATATCTCAACTGAAAATAAATTACATCCAGGGACTGCTGTAAAGAAGACATCAAACACTTTCTATTGCATTCTTGCCGATTGGAAAAAAGCTATAAAGGGAAAGAAATTGCCATGATGGTCAAAAGAGCCAAAATAGCCAAGTTACCTCGAATTTACTTAACCTCTTGAATTCCCTACGTCAAACAAACTGCTCTTATATTAACATGATCAATAGGGAAACTTTATATTTGTCTTTTGAGTACCATTGAATCAAATAAATGACATATCTATCTTTGCATTACATTTTGACGAATCTTAGTCTGTTAAAGTTGAAACCATCCAATCTTATATGTCACTCTCATTCATCTTTCATCATATAGGAATGACAAATATGGATAATGACCATATCCCTGTCTATATAGGAAGTCTTATGAAATACTAGCTTGTGATATTTCTTTTTAGAAAAATACAATATTCACTCATTCATTTATTACGTATATTTATTGCTTCTTCCGTATTATTCTTAATTCCCTATACATAAAAATAAATCAAAACAAGTGTCCTTGCATTGAAGCTGAAATTTGGCTACCATTTGGAGTTTTAAAAATAAACCCATATTAACATAATGACACAAGATATTGATTTTGTGGCCCTTAAAACCACTGAATGGATGTACCGCACTTAATTTATTAAGTAACTATTACATTTTACTCAGTTGTAAGGGACTATTTGGCGGCCATTTGAATTCCCCCCGATGGAAATAAGTTGTCCTACAAGTACATGTATGTAAAAACTGGAAGCAAACAAAACAGCAAAATAAATTTACACAAGGATCATTGCAACTACAAATAAGATGTGTAACACAAACTTTTTATTGAAATCTACACATTGCATCATAATGAGGTTGAAATTTGGCAGCCATCTTTTTTAGCCTAGAATGGGCTCAAAATGTCAAGATGACATTGGAAATGAGTTTCTTGACCCTCAAAACCCCTGATTTGATGTCCCACACTTAATATTTAAAGAATAAATTAAATTTCACCTATTGTTGGAGGACATTTGGCGGCCATTTTGAATTTCCCCGATAAGCAGAGTTGTCTCAGAAGCATGTGTCAGTTGAAAACAACAAAACGGGAAAATAAGTGTATTCTAGGACAATTTCAACGACAAATAAGATGTGTTACACGAACGTTTTATTGAAATATTAACATTGTACCATAATGAGGTTGACATTTGGTGGCCATCTTGAATTTTTAGTCTTGAATGAACTCAGATTGTAAAAATGACATCGGAAATGGGTTTGTTGACCCTCAAAACTCCTGATTTGATGTGCCACACTTAATATTCAAAGAAAAAAATTAATTTCATCTATTGGTGGAAGGCATTTGGCGGCCATTTTGAATTTCCGCCGATATAAAGAGTTGCCCAAGGTTGCCAGAGTGGCAACCAAGCTAGAATCGTTCAGTACTATCCCATAGATAAGAATCATAAAAAAAAGTTCATAGGAAAGGACATTTCTAGGTCGGTCACATGTTATATAAGGCTGTCAAATCGACTAAAAAGCACTTTGGCTGGAAGCATCACTGATGAGAATTTTGATATTCGAAAAACGTGTCTGGTGCATGAAAATTGGTTTGAAATTTTCTTCAAGAAGGTAAAGAGTTGGAACCCTTTCGCATTATTCATGGAATTTTATATGAAGAGGTCGCAAAACAGTAAAATCCAATCTATCAACGAGAAATGAATGGATGAACTAAAGTTGTTCCTCTTGGACAACATTTATGTAAGATTTGGTGAGAATCTCTACAAGTAGGTTGTAGGGATCCCTATGGGTACCAATTGTGCGCCTCTTGTTGCAGATTTATTTTTGTACACGCATGAAGAAAAAATTGCCAAAATCTTTAAAAGAAAAGAAAACATGATGATTTTAAATGTTTCATTGGTACCTTTGGGTACCTGGATGGTATTCTTAATTGACTCTAAAAAAGGCAAACGTTTCAAACACAAAGCACCATTTTTGGACCTAAATATCAAAATTGTTAATGGAGAGATTTATAAAAGTGTGTATGACAAAAGAGATGATTTTGGATTCAACCTTGTAGTAAATCCCAGGATTGACGGTGATGTTCCTAGATTACCTAGATGGTATCTACATTTCACAGCTCATCCGGTATGCTAGAGCATGTACTGATGTTTTGGATTTTCATTGTAGAAATTTACAAATTGCGAAGAGACTTTTTGGTCAAGGTTTTCGCTTTCAAAAACTAGTAAAAACTTTCTGGAAATTTTACAAAAATTATTGTCAACTTTGAAATTCGACCCATACATTCAACAGAGGATATTACTTTGCGTATTTCACAACCTGCATTTTATGGTTACATAATTAACAAAATCAGAAGGATCAAATGTAGACAGAATTATCATCGAAAAATTGTGTTAGAGCCATCAAACGATATGATCCTTCTGTCACCAGACGGACACTTGGCGTGGTACTGGACCAATCTACAACCTTGTACATGTACAAGCGCATTCTTAAGAGTTACAATTTGACTGTCTGTGACGACAGGGCTACATGACGGGCATTGTCCAAACCTCTTTAGAGAAGACAGGGCCCCGCCCACCTGTCTTCTCTGAATTTCAGTCGCACTCCTCGGATGATCACATGCATGAGATCGCTACAGCCGGCAGAGCACGGACTGTTTTACATACGCCCTGTTATTTATGTCCATTCACATATCCATCTCTCTGCTTCTTGTGCCCCTGCGTCATGTTGTCTGTTTGTATGTTTATCTTACAGTGATGAGGTTATTTTACATCACAGTTGTGCGTCCTTCGAGATTTCTGGGTATTCGGATAAGTGTGAGGATCGTGATCACGTAATCCGGATAACCACACGATCGTCCAAAGTCGGCACCGGTTGCCCATTGGTCTCGTTGATTTATAATTATGTGTGATCCTTTGTGTTTCGTGTTTCTATGATGTGAGTTGGTGTTCCTTGTCCCTTTTGTGTCTCTTTCTTTGTATGTCTGCTTTGTGTTTTTGCATCGGGTGTCCTGGGGGTTTTGATGTGGGTGCTGCAGCCGAGTGTTGTTGGAGATCCCCTCCTTTCTTTTTAAACCGTTACAAAAAAGATAAATTTCTTAGATACACACACGTATATATGACACTTCCAAAACTTGACGTTTTTATACTTAGCATATCCATGCATGCGACTTTGGACTAAGCGTACGTGGACGTTAAACAGAATGAAAAGTGGAATGCCTTTAGATACTTGAGGCGTACATGAATAATGTTTAAAACCTTTAATCTTTTTTTTTCAACAAAATGACCTAATGTAGTCAAATATAAGTCATTTTCTGCAATGAATGAAGTTCAATAAACAGTCAGAATTAAATATTGAAAATGAAAGGTAAAATTAACGGTTTTGACAGGTATCTCCGTCATACATCTCCTTTTCTCCTGCATATTACATTAGAAATTTACTAAATGGTGTTATGTGCAATGTTGCATTGTCATTTTACTTGAACATCTTCCATACCATCGTGTTGACCTCACTACTTGGGCTACTGCATCAATTGAACGCATGCGTTCGACTACCATTTTCACATTGTTGCGATACTGATTAACGATTAAACGATAAATCTGGCTGCACTGGTTTTCTCATGTTTTGTAGGTCTAGATGTAAACTGCGTAACTACATAAACTGCTTTAAAATGACTTCAACTTTAGCATTGTTCACACATTTGCGCCTTCAGAACAGTGCGCGTAAACGGTATATTAGAACCTAGCCTCTGCTTTACGGCAAGTGTTAGACAGGTTTATCTGCTTTTCATGTGACAAGTTTAAAAGACCCCTAGGAAAGGATTTTTTTCAGAATAAATTGTAAATAAATCCGATTAGGTAAGCCTCGTTTTGACGAGCAACCAGCATGACACAATGGTAGAAAAACGAATTGTCGAATATGTAAATCAAACTTTTGTCGGGTTTAAATTCCACATGCACATGACCCCGTTGACATAATAGATTTATAAACTCATTCGTCGTCTTTACGAAATCCCTTCAATGACAGTAATTAAAGTTTACATTCATGCAGATATAAAAATTTACCTCTTGAAACAATATATTAATTACCTTAATTGGTGGTTGCAGCAGGTATTCCTTCGTTTATCTACATAGCTTTAAAATTGTATTTGTCATGGCATGTTGTTACTCGAATTGAACTTGGGCATTTTAACTTAATTTAAAGTTTACGTTTAGTCATTTCAGTTCTGACAGGCATCGAACAATATAGTGCACGTAAGAGGTTTGGTCGATTTCTCTATATGGTATATTTTTAAAAAGCCGGAAAATACCGATTACTAATTTAGGAAACTATCCGAGTTTTGTCGAGTAAAATGGTGTTTTTCGACCAATGAGCGCTTTAGTATTTGACACACCTTCGGATATTGTAAATTTTCTTTTGGAAGTCTAACATCGACATTTTGTGATTCAACACATGAGAACCGTGATAATTACGGGTATAGCCTGGTGAGTGGTCGACATATTCATTCATGCACGAATAAATGCAATTCATCTATGGGAGTTCGTCCTTGTAGTCGTAGGGGGGGGGGGGGTTCCAGCCTTTGGGTCAAATTAATAGGTCAAATGGAAAAAAAAAATTATAAATCAGTACATGGCAATTCCAAGGTACCTGGTCCTGACTCCCTTGTCCCCTTATGGATCCGCACCGGATCAATATCGATATAAATTCCTTCGCCTCTACACATGCGACTTTTTTATGTACCCACTTGTTCCGTCGCTGGCACATTTTTTTGTATTATTATTATTATTTCAATACTAGGCCATATTACATCGTTTAGATTAAGGATCACTGACGAGGGTTAAGTACCCGAAACGTGCATGTCTGGTCCATGTTGCAGATTGATCTGTTCTTAAATGATGCTATTGAATTTGAAGACGTTTAACATTAAAATAAGAAAGTGACAATCTTAATCTACTTTAACGCTCTTAAGACCAATTCTAAAATAGCAATTGCCCTCCCCCTTTTTTTAGTTTTTCCTGTGGGATATTGTCCCCCTTCCCCTTCCGTTTAGAACCCCACTTTTTGATTTATTGATGATATTAATTGCACATTAATCTGTTCTTAAATGATGCTGTTCACTTTAAGACGTTTAACAGCTTTTGGACCAGGAGTCCTCGAGGGCACATGCAACCAATTTCGATCAACTTCTGATCTTTTCTTCAACGCATAATTTCTGTTATCAAAATTACTTAAAATTTCTAAAACGTGGGTCCTGTAGCTATGGAGGGTAGACAGAGTCATATATAAGAATATTAAGTTAGGGTTATGACTCTTTCTACAACTCCATATGACATGTAGCATCATATCCCACCCATCCTGCTACTTCTTTCGGTACATTTTTGGACATAATAACTTTCAAACTCTTTGGCCATATTACGTAGATTGAGGATCACTGACGAGGCTTTAAGTACCCGAAACGATGATGTGCAATGAGAAGACAATCTAAGGACAAAGTATGGTTAAGTACCCGAAACGTGCATGTCTGGTCCATGCTGCAAATTTATCTGTTCTTAAATGATGCTATTGAATTTGAAGACGTTTAACATGCTATATATAGCTTTAGATGCAAAAGCGATGTATCATAATACATATATCTAAGTATGCTAGTGCGAGGTGAAGCAATTTCCAAAATGGGATGCACAAAAACGCAGCATGATTCGAATGAGACAATTGGGAAAGCAATCTCCTACGCATGCGTCCGATTTCAGTTCCGCTTTTCTTCATCTATATTGCAAGCCTGTGCCGCCTATGACCTTGTTGCGAGTTGTCGGGAAAGAGAAAATAGGATATGGGAATAGGTATTAAATTCTACACATCTAATAAACATAAAATATGTAAAACCCATATTTTAATAAAAAAATATCTTTTATCACCTCTAAGTTATCATATGCAAATCATGTGTACATGTCTGACAATACTGAAAGAACTTTAAAAGTAAAATTATTTCATATTTCAAAAACCCATGATTTCATGTAGCTGCAATATTTCACCCGTCTCATACGTTGCTCCTTTTAGGTTATTTTCACCCATAAAAAATTAACAAATAGGAATAACGTGCGAGACGGGCGAAATATTGAAGGTAGATTTCATATTGAAAACATTTTCACATGGATTTAATACATAATCTTTCACACATAAGAGATTATGATAAATTAAATGAAGATGACACATTCCAAAATTTCTCTTATACTTCCTTCCTACGATGGCCGATAGCGGCCGTCGTTTTACAGCTACAGTTTTTGGCATTGTACGTGTATGAACATATCCTGAGAAATGTACATGTGCATTTTACAACTGTTTTTGTTTACATTGTACATGTTCATTTCTTGCTTGAAAAATGTACATGTAGAACTTGACAAATTTTCTATTCTAATGCTGCTTGAAAAGTTGTCAAGTTTTACATGTACATGTACATTTTTCAGCAAGAAATTTACATTTACATGTACAATGTAAAAATAAACTGTAATGACCAAAGCCGTTATTAGAGTCGAGTCGGTTTTGGCTTTCTCTCAATGAGAAACATGAGGTAATAATAACCGTTGTTCCTTATTTTCTTCTTACTTTGTTTTCGGTTGTTTTTTTTGGTTTGTTTTGTTTTTTTGGTTTGTTTGTTTTTTTTTTCATTTGTCATCCTTACGCCACTGTGTATATTGAGATCGAAACACGTCAAAAAAGACAAGCATCGCGCCGCCACAAAGCCCTTTTAGAATGACGACCATTGCGCCGTTCATAAGAGGCCTGAAACCTTCATTTTTCAGAATCTGAAACCCACATTGGAGCGAGCTTTTGTACTTGGTAGGCTCTATGGAGCGCATTTGCATGCGCACTCTGATTGTATCGAATGGATAAGCCACAAGCCCCGCCAGCAAAGTCGACGCCACTCCCACAGCGAACGATGTGATCATTTGTAATGACATTGATTGACTGTTGACGAGACCGCCTCTTAGAGTATCGTAAAAGCCGAAATAAAACGATCTGTACACGAAGATTCCGAAACAGGAGACGAAGAATCCCCTATACATTCCAACAATGCCATCAGAGGCCCATGTTTTCCGGTACACATCGATGATACCTTTGAACTGCCGTTGCTTCTCTCCCTTTGAATCTGTAAATATGACGTCATTAGCCAGACGAGTTCTGCAGTATCCGAGTGGGTGCATGATCACTAGCGATGCACATGCAGCAGCCCCTCCCGTGGCTATACTTTTGGCTATTTTTGTGTATATACTGTCAGATCTGGAAACCGATTGAAATTGTTTGAACTTCTGCTGCAAGCCAAAAGTAAGCGCTTGTTGCGGTAAGACTCCAATGCATGCAATCAGATTTCCTCTCCAAAATGACAGAAACCCCTCCGTCCTGTAGGTACGTGCTATACAGTCTCTTATGCCCTTGTATGGGTCTGTCATACGACCTGCATTTATAATCTCACGCTGGGACTGTAGAAGGAGTTTTACTCTTTCGAATGGAGCATCTGCGACCTTTCCTGCAATACCGGAAGTCCCTGCGATGAGCATGTTTTCTACCGGACTAAGACCTCTACGTCTATTTGTACCAGACATCTGCATAATAAAAATGTAAAAATGAACTCTATTTATGATAGCAAAGAAATTGTTCAAGTAAAGCATAAATACACAAAATATGAAAATTAGGAAAATATACACTCAGTTATTTGTTTTTTAAAGGGGTGGGCACTACATAAAGTCCAATTAATGGACCTTGTGCTCTATATGCAAGTACTTCTTTAGAGCAAGTACTTGATATATATATTTTCGAACTTCAATTTTTGTTCAAATGTGAATAAAAGATATATCTCGATTGCGGAAATTGATAATGCATCAGCAAGTCAAAGCTTGGAGGTCACATTTGTGGCATATGATCGAGCACTGAAATCATATAATAAATCACATATTTCAATGTTGACAACTAGTAGAGGCCTAGGGTCAACTTCTATAGAAGTACATTGTACTTTCTGCCTTTATGGTATCGTGCAGCGTCAATGCAGAGGAGAAAACGCAAATGCCAAAACCAATGAGAATCCAAGGCGAGTCACATTGAGCTAGACCTTTACTTTTGTTGTCCCCGCTCTCGCGCTTTAGGACATCAAAGTCTGTCTGTCTGTCCGTCCGTCAGTCAGTCACAAAAACTTTAACCTTGTTCATAGTTTAAAATGAAGTTTTAATAACCATTCTTGTTTATTATTTTGAGAAATAAAGGAAACATTATTACAATTTAAAACCCATTTCAACATTATGTACTGGTAAATATTCAAAAAAGAAGTTTGCAAGTAATAGTCCGTTTTAAATTGAATTAAATTTTCTGTTTAGTGTCACCCCTAATCGTTGAAAAAAAAAATGTTCCAGATGCTTCAACGGTATTTGAAAATAT